>PVJI01005351.1:0-97221 GCA_004026765.1 Micronycteris hirsuta | reverse complement strand
GCGTCACACTCTTCCGGCTTTTCTTCTGTCTCCTTGGCCTTCGGTCTCAGTTATACAGCTTTTTTTCCTTTTTCTAACCTTCAAGAGTTAGTGTTCCACAGGGTTCTCTCTCCTTACCTTCTAATGAAGTAGAGAATTGACGCGGCAGAACCTGTGATGAGCATGTGTATTGGTTGGGCAAGCAATGGAAACTGACTGACGGAAGCCCCAGGGAGCAAAGAAAGAGGCGGCCAGTCTAGCTGGAAGGGCTTGAGGACCCAAGGTGATGGTGAGACCGTCAGCCTCCATACTGTGTGCCTCTTTCTGGGTTGCCACTCTTAGGATGGTGCAGATACAGCCTCGTGTATTTATTTCTCAGTCCTTTTCCATGTCTTTGCCTTCTAAATTCTATGTGTTCTTTTAGAGTCCCAAATGAAATGTAGTTCCTCTATGTGAAATCTGCCCTAATTCCTTAAAGAATTATTAGTTGTACTCATCTTTGAGTTAGAATTGTGCCAAATATGTATCTTTATACAGAGCAATGATTGTGGTCTGTGGTCTTTTTCTTCCACTAGGCTGTTGATGGGGAAAAGCAGTGAATAGTTTACCTACTCCTCGAACTTATCTAGCCCCTCTCAGTTCTTCTAGATTCCTGCCCCCCCTAGTTTTTTTTGGGGGGTAGCTTTTCAGGTATTTGTTTAAATTGAGTTTAGAAATTTAAAGAGACTTGTATTTACAGGTCACAAAGTTCAACTAATGTGATATATACACAAATGCACGTGGCTTGGCTTTAATTAATGCATCTAATTAGAAGGAAAACGATGGCGAGGTGCCACTCATACAAGTATATTTTAAGAGAAAAGTCTTTCTGGACCCCATATTACTCTCAATTTTATGAGTATGCATATATTTATACTTCATTTTTAAGTTTTTCTCCCCATATATTAAATTTCATAGAATTTTAAACAAAGCCTAAAAAACCATTTTGTGTTTTTCATTACACCTTAGAAAAGATGACAAGTAATGCTGACATTTTATTCTGAAGAAGATACACTGACTTTATATTTAAGATAAAAAATCATAAAATGTGTTGTCATGTTAAGTGACAAGACATTTAACGTGTTGCTGACAAAAATAAACTAGAAGATGAAGTGTGTATAGAAAGGTTAAGAGAAATAAGTAGAAAAACATGTACTTTGCTAAATAATGTAAGAAGCTGTTTTGCACAGAACTATAATATAATTTAGATGTGAACCTGGAATACAGAAGTATCCTTAGTAAATTATTTTATGTTAACTATTTTAACTATTGCCCTGGCTGGTGTGGCTCAGTTGGTTGGAGCATCATCCTGTAATCACAAGGGCTGCAGGTTCGATTCCCTGTCAGAATGCATACCTAAGTTGCGGGTTTGATCCAGTAGGCAACCAGTCGACGTTTCTCTCTCCTTTCCTCTCTCTCTAAAAACCAATGAAAGAATGTCCTTGAGTGAGGATAAAAAATTAATTTAAAATATTTTAATTATTGTACCATCAACATCAGACACATCTCTCTGAACATGAACTAAATCCTATTGAAGTAGAACTCTTTATTATAAAATAAAATTTTTCAAACACTTATTTACTCGTAAAAGAGTTATGAAGCAAAACTTTGTGTTAATATACTAGTTAAGATACTACTAAATGCTGTAACAAACAAATGACATCATTTCAGCAGTTTCAAACAATAGCACCTATATAACAGGTACGTATGGGTATTCCTGCTTAGATAGGTAGATTTCCTTCACGTGGTGATTCAGGACTCTAGTTTTCCATTTTTTGTCTCTCTCATTTCCTAGAACATTGGACTACTATGCATTTGGCTAACAGATGAGTTAAGAAGTCATATCTATACTTTAATCATCTTTCCCCAAAATGACACCAGTTCTCTCCATATTCCATTAGCTAGAACTGTGTCCGCACTTGGAGGCATGGGGAGCTAGAGAATATGGTCCTGGGCTGACTGTGTGCTTCCTAGCAGTAGTTCTGTGCTAGTGGGAACATGAACCCTAATGCAGTTCGGTGACTTGCCGTAGTTCACGCCTATAGCCACCGATAACAACAATTGTGTTACCCTTCCTCCCCTTGTTACGCATAGGACACATTTGTTTCAACTCAGGGGAAAGAACCCAAAGTCTTATTCTGTCCTTACATCCAGTCCCAAGCACGTCTCCATCAGGTCTAGCCGTGGCTCTTTGCTGCCCATCGGCCTATGCACTGAAGTTCAAATTAACTTCCCACTGTTCCACCTCCCTTCCTCACCCACCCTAGAACAAATCCAATACATAGCAGTGAAGCAGGGGCAGGAGAGTGACAGTTAACTTTCCCATTTCAATAATGGTGAAGTGGGAAATGCACAGGAATAACTGTCCAATGACAAAAATGAAATTCTGTCAATGGCAGGCACTGTCAAGACACCCTGCCATGGCAGTGGGACACCCTTATTACGCATCCAAAAAGAACTCCTTTGTCCTTTGTTCTTCCTGCCCTTCTGGCTACCTACCTACATTGAGATCTTCTTCCTCGACCTACGAGGGGGACCCCCCCAAAAAAACGGAATTATCTTCTGGAGCACGGGCCCTTTGCAGTCCAGGCTTCCCTGGCTAGGTGAGCATTCTAGGAACTCATCTGTATTAGTGTACCAGCTGGCTTTGTTGTTTGGCTTCAGTGAATTTTTTTGGAAGACTCAACATGTTTGCCTGTTTCAGATGGGTGATTTACAAGTGTACCTGCCCACACAACTCTGCGTGTTCAGCAGTTTTTGACCAAATGCATCTAATTAGATCAAAATTGCATCTAATTTGACCCCAGGCCCCACTCTTCCGATTCACCCGATCTCTCTCTGAATGACTTTTTTTTGTTTGTTTCCCTGTATGAAAAAGTCCTCAAAAGTAAATGTTTTGTTGCTGTGGGAGAGGTGAAACAAAAAACAGCAGAAGCACTAAAAGGCATTAAAATCGATGAGTTCAAAAACTGTTCTGAGCAGCGGAAAAACATCTCGATAGGTATATTGCAACAAATGGAGAGTACCCTGAAGGTGACTGAAGTTTAAACATATAAGAATCAATACACAATTTTATTTTATTTTTTCTTAAGATTTTATTTATTTATTTTTAGAGAGAAGGGGGGAAGGGAAGGAGAAAGAGAGGGAGAGAAGCATCAATGTGTGGTTGCCTCTCACGTGCCTCCTAGTGGGAACCTGGCCTGCAACCCAGGCATGTGCCCTAAGTGGGAACTGAACTGGCGACCCTTTGGTTCACAGGCGGGCACTCAATCCACTGAGCTATGCCAGCCAGGGCTCAATACACAATTTTTAATAAAGAAATTCCAGGTTTTTTAGGTTCCCCCTAGTATTGTCATCCATGGCTAAATCGTATAAAGGAATATGACCACTTTCTGCTTATGCAATTTGGGAACCTGGAAGCTGTTTTATAGGCCATTTTCGAGGCTAAGTTCAGGGTTTATTTGCCAGTACAGTTCCTTTGAAACAACATATTTAGAAACAATAGAAATAATAGATATATATAGAGAGAACGAATTCGTGTCTGTGAGCCTCCATTTGTTACGTGAGCCAGTGTTCATAACTTTATAGTAGAGTCCAGAAAACAGAAACAAACCCAGGTCTTTCACGTGCAGGAAATTTAACACAGAAATTAGCTACACAGGTGATAGAACAGAGAAGCCAAACAAGTGATGGTAAATAAACCCAGAGACTAATGAAATCAGAAAACTGCTGCATACCCTAGGGAGAGAAGGGCAATAGGAAGAAGGGATATGACTAGATATTATCTGAACTCTTGGCCCTGATAAGAAGAGACTGTGAGCTCTTCGAGGGATCTGAGCCATTTATATTTTTCACCTTGTGTGTCCCCACGTAGTGAGCGCTCAGATGTTTTACTTGAACAGAGAGATAAGCCGCAAATCCTCTCACTGACTTCCTTTAGAAGTACGTAGCAGAGAACTGAACTGGGGCAGAAATGATGGCGCTCAATCCAGGATGATCCTTAATTTGTAGATCAGCTGAAGTTAGTTATTTTGGGACCTTATTTAGTTAACCCATCATTGGCAGTTAGAGAATGAGAAAGTCAGAACTTTTCATTTAAATGTTCCCTTCCTGTAAAAGACATTTAGAGTTTGAAAGAAAACTAACTTTTGTATAAACATAGAAGGGAGGATTACAAAGGAATAAAGTCTATATAGGTGGCTCGTGCCAAAGTACATTTTTTAAAAATGTGCTTTAGGGACAGAAAAAAAGCTTTTCAGAATTGCCGGGGAAGTGGTAGCTTATAGCTACACAGGATATATATTAGTCTTGGATTCTTTTTTGGAATCACTTTCTAAGTTGATAACGACATTCCTTTGGCTAATGGTTTGAGAAAAACATTATCAACTGATTTTCATTTACTATTACTTAAGAAGAAACCTGTAAAATATTTCATTGGATATTTTAGCAGTCAAATAGAACTTATTCTAGAATATGATCATAAATTTTGAAAACATCACAAATGCCATTTAATCTGTTCTTGGATGTGCCTTTATATGCTTGAGTGTACAGATATGCTAGATTCAATTTAGCTGTGGCTTTTAGAATAGCCTTGAGAAAAGTCTCAAAATAGAAAGTACATCTGACAACTTGGAAGTTGAGAATAGTTTGAGAAGCTTTTTTGACTCTGTTGCCTTTCCTAGAGAGAAAAGGGGCCTTGCTTGAAGATTTCTTGGTGAATATTTCCATTTATACTTGGGAATGAAGATTTTTTTTTTGGCAGAGCACATTAAATTCATTTGTGATGTTGTGCTTTAAAACTATTTGGCATACCTGAGCATGTTGTAATTCTTCCATTTACATAGAAATTTCAGGTTTATTTATTTACTTTTCACATTGGTTTAAAATAAGAATTATTTTTAATACAGTGCATTACGTTTCATATCTTTATTTTGTCTTTTGCATATAGTATTCCCATTTTAAAATATCCATTGCGGCTTTGATATTGGATGTGTCTAAATAGTGTCAAGGCTGACTAAAAAGGGTAAAATACATTGTTTAATCTATTTGGCACCTAATGTCTGAAGAGTAAGCTTTTCTTTCCTGTGTTGATTTTGTGGAGGTATAGTGTTGTGAAATAATCATTTGGTAATTTGGCGATTTTATTAAAAATAATTACTTTGTTTCAGTCTTTATAACATCATCTTTATAGTTTTGAAAACATGTAGTCAGGGGAAAATTTCTTCTTTGGTATTGATCTGGAGCAGAAAATGTGCTGTGATCAATCTTTTCCATCTCTAATTGAGTTGATTTTCTTTAATACTATTTCACAGAGAAAATATTAAAACAAGAGTGTTTTGCTGCTTAAAATAATTGGTTTTGCAATTTAAGCATGGTATCTGTAATTTCAAAGGATATTTATTTCTGAAATTCTTTGCCCTGAGGAGTTTAAAGTATTCTTGGAATTATAGTTGTCTATTAAGTATTTTTCAACTGTCAGTTCAACTGTACTCATTGTGCTATTAATTCATTATGAAGTGACACAGGAAGAAAATTTATGTGGTAATATGAAAACACATATTTGTCAAAAAATAAATGAGTTGGTATTGAAAACCCTCTGCTGCGGTGGGAGTAAAATGGTTTATTGGGCACGTTTTGGCATGACACCATCTCTTCAGACAGGAAAACACATAGGAAAGATTTTAGTTCCAATCCTTAGACGTTTGCATTGTACACGTAAATGTTTTCCTTTTGTCTCCCACAGGTGATATTATACCCAACTTCTAATAGCTCCAAGTCAGCTGATTTGCACCGAATGATAGTTCCGAAAAATAGCCAGGATTCCGACTTAAAAATCAAATTGGCAGTGCGGATGGATAAACCGCCACATATGAAGCATAGTGGGTGAGTGTTCAGTTGAAGACGTTTTTCTGTTGAATTATTGCATTTTATTTCAGTGAATCACTTTTGTCAGTTTACTGAAAGGCTTTCACATGGAGTACCCCCCAAATGCCATACATACGTTAACTTAATTTTTAAACCTGTAGACATCTTTATAGGTAAGTATATGTGGTTAGTTAGTTAGTATAACTGTTTACATGCTCATATAGTGTTGGCACTTGATTGCATTGGTATTGCACATCACTTATGTTGATAAAGAACAGTGATATGGAGATACTGTCTAAGCAATATTTCTCAAAATATATTAATAGTTGAAATAAGCCTAGCATTCAGGCCCCTAGGAATAGTTAAATTACATAGACTGTATTAAGTTTAAAAGGTGGTTCGAGTGTAAGCCAGGCGGTTGTGTAAGTTTTCATAGGAGAGATGTGAGTATTCATCCAGTGTGTGACTGAAAACTAAATCAGTGCTGGAGGAAACTGAGCTGGCAGTTAGCCAGAAGTGCCTGCGGGGGACTGGCTCCTGCGGGGACTCAGCTCCTGGGGCTGAGTCATCTCTACCAAGACCCTTTTCCCTTGCTGCTGGTGAGGGAACAGGTCTGAACTCGTAAGTACAATAAAATGAGTTTTTTAAAAAAATACAAGTTTCTCAAAAAGTACATTCTTGTACAGAGTCTGCAGGCTTTGGACCCAAAACGCCAACGTGGTAGCAGAATTAACTGATGAGTCAACAAGATAAGGGTTCTTTGGATGACCGTAGGGAAAGCAAAGTTGGGCTCTGAGCAGGGGCAGTCCACGCGAATATGTGACAGTTGGGATGGGACTAAGAACTGTGCTGCTCCTGTGGTTTGGGGGGCAGTGTGTGCAGCATCAGAGCTTGTCTCACCAAGGGAAACAGCCATTTGGAAAGCCCATGTTATGGCATCTTTAATGTAGTAATGTAGAGTAAAGACTGTGACTCAGCTCATAATGCAGTTGGAATTCCTGGGATTTAAAATTTAGAATTCTTTCTTTCGTTCATCCATCTACCTGCTCCCCACTGATTTATGCTGCAGACATTACTGAGCACTTACTCTGCTGAAACCAGAGCAGACCTCGGTGAGATACCAGGCCGGGCCTAAGGGAACTGGCTAGCCAGGGATTCGAGCTTGTATACTAATAATTATAACACTGAGCCATAAGTACTATTAGGGAGGAATCTGAACTGGAAGAAATAACACATGATTCCAACTGGAGTTACTCATGAAAATCTCACAAGGCAGCTGACTTTCGGGATGAATCTGAAGTATTAATTCAGCAGGTGGCCAGTGGGAAGGAAGGGCATACCAGTCACATGACAGAGTGTGTGCATTGGCAGGAGTTCTGGGTGACAGTGACAACTTTGGTGCAACTTTTAGACCAGAGAGTCTGAGTGCTGATGACCCAAAGTGATCAGAGACTAGTAGAGACTATGCTCCCTCGAGTTAGACATACAGGAACACGATACGTTCCAGCCACTACAGTTATATCTGCCCTGGTTTTAACTTAGTTTCTTTACTTTCATGAATAGCACAACAAAAAAAGGGAACTTATATGTTATAACGCCAAGATAGCCCTTAGTTTATGCATGGCCAGCACCAGAGTGAATAACCCTGGAGCCTTCAGCTTGTCCCAGGAACCGAGATCGAACATGAAGTTGGGCACAGTGCCAGTTCTGCAGCCTTTGGCCTCTGTGGAGGGAAAGCCTGGCTGTGATCCTGGCCATTTCTTGCTTTAGAGTGAATGATCCAGGGAAGGTGGGGTAACCCAGCCCCCTTTCAATACTTAATTGTTGTTTGTTTTTTTTGTTGTTGTTTTTATCGATTTTTAAATCACTTCTTTGCACTAAAGTAGAATTGGTTTATATCACATGTCAGTGCCCTTTGACAAAGTCAGAGCCCCCACAGTGGCTCTGGAGTTGACATCTGGTGAAGATGAAGGGGATTACCAAAGAGAATATATTACAGCCTCTCAATTGAATCTGTAAAACTCAAGATTTCACCGTAGGTTTTAGTCAGGAATGATTCAGGTCTCAGCTACCTCGGTTGTTACCTACCATTGATAAAAGATACTGGCAGGCATTTTCAGACATCTAGGTGCATAAAAGGAAGAATTCTAGAGTAGAAAATATCTGTAATTTCAATTTTAGGATTGAAAATATCTAGAGTTGTTCTGTGATTAGTATAATTAAGAATATTGCAATAGTTTATAACAGTCATTCAAAAAGTACTTAATGCCAGTATTGGACATAATAGTGATTGACCAGAAGTAAAAGCTTTCAGCGTGGCTGTGATAGCAGAGTCCCCGTGGGAGGGGACAGCCCGGGCGCTTTACCACAGGCATAGTTCGGGTTTCTGAGTGCCAGTGTGGTAAGTTTTAAATATTGTAGTATCACCCTTGTGCATATTTGTATGTGAGAAAACATAATTCGACCTCCATCATAACTATAGTCATCTTTTTCTGAGGTGCTTCATAGTGGATTTGACTGAACTTAATTACATTGAAGAAGAGAAAGCCAACTCACCGTTTCTCCCCAAGCGCTCTATCATATGCTGAAGCAATAGTTTAATAGGAGGGCATAGTAGATTAATAGCGTTTTCCTTTGGGCTAGATTGTGTTCTGTCAGTAATTCATCTCGTAATGAATAATAAATAGATGAATAATGGATAATTGAAAAAGAGCTATGTCACGTTAAAAAAGATTAATATATCTTTAAAATATGGCAACCTCTTCTTCCACATAGAGTTGACAAGTAGATTAAACAGTAAATTGGAGGGTTATGGATTTTATCTTCAGAGCATTTTCAGAAATAAACTTTGAAATCCTTTTAGATTTTAGTCATAAACCTATTTTCTCTTTTAATAATGGGCACATGTAGATCTTTATGTGAACTCTTTGAGCATATATTCTCTGTTTTATTCACTTATCACATAAGAGGCCCTGTATTGTACCTAAATATATCTTCTATCGATGTTATGTATGTTTTCATGTGTGTTCCCAGTAGATTCTGGGTTTCTCAGGTCTGTTTGAACCCCCCTGCCTCCCAGAGTTTGTAATCAAGGAGAGATATGAATAATGATGATGAAAATGATAATAGTGCGTTCCTTAGAGTTTTAAGGGAAAAGTAGTAAGAATGAGAGTAAACTGTGTTTATAAATTGAAACTGAAAGGATTTTAAACACAATTTATAGGAGATAGAGTATAATTTTAATATGAAAAATCCCTAAGATAGGTGAAGTACATGATGCTTGGTTCTTAACTATTGCATTTTAAAATGACCTTTTTTTGAAACAGAAAGAAAAATATCTAAAGCTGTTTCTGATAACTAATCAGTCCATCACTGTATACATTCGTTTTTAAAAGCAGAATTGACTACATGCAAATGAAAATATATATTTAATTTGGATAAAATAAACATAATGATAATTTCATTCTTTTAAAAACAAACTGGACATTACCATCAGACAAATTTGGTAAAAAAATATTCAGTGCATTTATTCTCTTGGAGTACGTCATATAAAGTAATTATGTAAATGAACTCATATAAATCTGTTAAATGAATTACCAGTTAGATTTTGAATGGCTGAATAATTCATATTCAGCTTTTGAATTTATTTGCCTGCTTTTTCGAGTAGCTGGAAGACAGCCCTGTTCTTGAACAAATGAACTATCCTTTAGCATAACCTAGTGGCTAAGTAAAAGTATTAACTTAAATCTCAGAAATACTATCCACACTTTATTAAATAAGATTTTCCTAATTCAAATGATATTTTCTCAACCAAAAGAAAGGCAAAATAAAATGGAACTAATAAAACAAATGACTGTTATGACAAATAAGTCTGTAGTTGAAAAGGAGGAAGAAGAAAATTAAATTGGCCATCACAAATATACAAAGGCATTTTGACCAGGACCAATCAGAAGTCTGCAGGAAACTGGTTATTTTATAGTCAAAACTGAATGAAAACTTCACGAATATGTAACTATTAGAAGGGTTTTGTGACAGTTAAGAATTGGTAAGGTAAAATTGTAGTTATATCACTGTCATATAATTCTTACATTCCTTTTTGTGTGGAGTCATACTTGGCTATTTAAACATGTGTTGAATAAATAGAAGTGTTGAAATTTTTTTTTTTTTGAAATCGTCAAATATATGAATATATATGAAGTCTCCATTTAATTTACATCATGAAGGTATAAAAGGCAGTGGGCCCCACCTCTCGCTGCAGGGGGCCAACAGCCCCGCTCCCAGCGGGAAGAACAGGATGAGCGCCAGGATGGCCACGGTTTTGTTCTCCCCTGCCTCCCATAGAGAGGGCCCGCGGGCATTCCCGGCTGGGCTGTCCTGCCCACGGGAACGCTTAGTCACGTGCTTAAAATTCAGACAAGGCATTTGTTCATAGAGTGGAATGATTGTACTCTAATAAAGTTGCACTGTTTTATTTCTGATCTAAAGTTTCTGATCTTCAGTTAATTTAGGGAACAGTCTGGTGGCCAAGGAAGGGAAAATCTTTTTCTCTTTTCAAGATGGCATTTGCATGGAGGGCCCAGGCCTTACAGAAAGCATGGGTCTGTTTTTCCCCAGGAAAAATTGATTTCTCATTTTAAAGCGACCTCTTAGAATGACTTTCCTACATGACCTTCTCTGAAATAACCATGTATGGACATCTGACTTTCACCTGATCCTACAGACAGGTCTGTTCGCACTCCCCATTTGAATTTACCTCATTGTGGCTTATCCTGATTTCATAGAAATCCCACTTCTTGTTGACCTGCCAAAACTTCTGGCAAAGCATTTGCTAGATTCTTCATACATAATTGATTTTTTTTCCATATACAACTTTCAGAAGAGAAATCTGCCTGTGGTACTTTATTAACATTGATATAATCATTGTAGAATGATAAAAAGAGGAAGCTATAAAGCCAAATTTCTTTTTCCAAATGTCTTCATATTTAGGTCATTTTCTGTGTGCTAACGTAAATCGTTAAGTATAATTTGTATAATGATAGAAATATTTTTAAACACCACTTTAATGGTCATTAAACTGATGTTTTAACTTGTATTCCTTTGCAAAATGTCTCCAATTGCTTCTGTAATAACTGGGTCTTTAATGTTAAGTTTAAATGTGGCTTTCCGTTCAGCACCCTTTAACTCTCAAGATTTTTCTCCAGGGGAGAGAATAACATCTTGTGGGGTCAGTGGACATGGCCCTTTGCCTTCCCATGACTGAGGGCTGATCAGGGGCCCCTTGGCCAGAAGAAATATGTATTGTTTTGGAAATGAATTGTAACTTCCTCCTTATCACCTTTTGGGAGTAGCTTCTTGACCTTTTCTTTACACCGAGGTAATGCAGTTTAGAGTCACATGTAAGACACATGCCTCCTTTGTCTGGGACCCCTTAAAACAAGCCTCAGACACAGGGTTCACCAGGGATGCAGTCCTGCCTCATGGACCTGCCTCATTGGTGCTCCCTATAACATGAGGAATACAGGCAGTGTCTGTTCCACCCAGTCTGCCTTGTGGGTTTTCTGGCTTATCCGAATGAACAGTCAAGATCCCCAGGCTTGACCTCGTGCATTACACATCTTAACATACATTATTTTCTTCTCTTTTCATGCGTCAAACTGCTTTCTTTTGTTTATAGACACCCTTAAATGTCACATCTGAGCATCTTATACAAAGGCACTTCAGGCCAAATAATAAAGAGGAAAGATGAGGTCCTTTTTTCTTTATCTTTTCCCAGAAACCACAGACCATATTCATAGGTTATCTTAATTAAGGCGGGGTACTTTTCCAAAAATTGTAGTGAAAACTATTTAGGAATACTATAAAATTTTATAAGCAGTCTATGTATACAATTATAGAATTGTTTCATTTTCTTAATTGATGCCTGACTATAAAATGTTTGTACTGTGTACTGACACGGTGATACTTTTTATTCTTTTGCACACATCCAGAAGTTTAAAAACAATCATGGCACAGTTGGAGGCCAGCGCAGTAATAGTTATATTGAATAAGCACTCAGTTAAGAGCCAAGACATTTGTCTTTTGGTCTCAGTTCTGTCACTAACGTGGGCAAGTCACTGCATCTTTGTTGGCCTCGGTTTCATCAGTTGCTAAAGGAGACATTGGATTAGAAAATGTGAATGGCTCCTCAGCCCCCTGGGAATTCATGACTCAGCAAGTTATTTCCTCCCCTTGCTCTCCAGGAGCATGTTCCCCTCCTCCCACTGCAGGCATCCCTCAGCTGGAGGCTGCACCGAGTTTTGGGAGAAGTGGGGCAACTTAGAGGGAGATGACAGATTTCCAGATTTACTTGAATTTTTTCAAGGCAAGAAAGGAAGTATGAAGAATGACTGAAACAATAGGCTTTATGTAAGATTAATTTGAAAAATATACATTATAGAATTATTATATTCTGATTGTGAGTATTAAAACATGCATATAAAAATTCAGAAAGGAAATATGCATACTAAACATGTAACATAGAATAGTACAACTACGGGTAATTTTCTTCTACTTTCCATGTTTTCTGTGAAGTAGTTATGCTACTTTTATGAGGAAAGAATTTAGTTATCACACTAAAAAGTTATATAGCAAATAGGTTTTTAAAATTAAAAATAGCAAAATTTATTTTACCCCAAGCCTGCTTATTAGGGAAATTCATTTGTGAGGATTCCTTAAGGTGAGTCTTGAAGAAAGATGCCCGTCCACCCGGTCTTTACAGAAGCAGCGCAGTTCAGGCATGGGTGCGCTGGGGCCAGACTCCCGCCCTCCCATCCTGGCTTCCTCGCAGTACTGCTCAGAATGTTCTAGCTGTTGATAAACCCTGTAAAAGGTGTATCTTCGAGTTGAGGTACTGGTGAAAGAAGTAAAAATAAACAAACAAAAATAAACAAACAAACATTCAAGATATAAAACAGAGCCAAAATTACTTTAAAAAGTAAGTCATAAAAGCGCTAATTCCTTCTGACCCCTGGCTCTGGCCCCCTTCTCCCTCGCGCCTTCTTAACGCCGGTGAGACCGGGAGCCTGGGCTCCAGCCGGGCTGGCAGACGGCTGCTCTGCTCTGGGGCCGGGCGCCTCCCTAGCTTCTTCATCTCTAAAACAACCCGTTGAGCTCCCTAGCTTATCCTTAGGTTTCTCACAGCTCTGAAATCTGTTTCTTTCTTTTTTTTTTTAAGGTATTTATTTATTTATTTTTAGAGAGATGGGAAGGGAGGGAGAAAGAGAGGGAGAGAAACAGCAATGTACGGTTGCCTCTCACATGGCCCTTACTGGGGACCTGGCCTGCAACCCTGGCATGTGCCCTGACTGGGAATCGAACCGGGACCCTTTGGTTCCCAGCCCACGCTCAATCCACTGAGCTACACCAGCCAGGGCTGAAATCTGTTTCTTTTAATTCTTTATTTTAAACCTAAAATTCAGTCTCTCTTTAAGGAAAGTAAGAGGAAATGTTCATATCCCTGGGCAGGATGGGAAAAGTGAAATGACTTGCAAGCCACATTATTCTCTTTACGGACATGTTCATAAGCAGGAAGCAAGACAGAAAGTGGTGAAGAATGCAGGCTTTGGAGTTACATGGACCTGGGCTCAAATTCAAGGCCCATCATTTTTAATGCAAACTTGGTCAACTTACCTAACTTCTCATACATAGCCTCACTTTTCTCAACCATAAAGTTTAGTTCTGAGCATAGTAACAGTTGTTATTAAAATAAACATGTTTTTAAAATCATAGTCCCATGAGCGATAATAAAACCTGATCTTAATCATATCATTTGAGTATATGCAGAAGAAAATGTTCAAAGATAGATGGGAAAACAGAAATGCACAGATCCTCAGTAATTCCTTGCGAGTATAAAAGTTATCTCCCTCATCAGGGCCCTCTGCTTCATTGTTGGCTTTAGTTTACGTTTTTATTTGATAGCTGTTTGTATGTAGGTGTTGGTGGTGGCGTTTTGTCTCACTCTGTGTGCCTGTGCATGTTTTTCTCTCAGCTTTATTTTGTCTTCTCTCTGTGTCTCAAGGGAGAAAAATGAAAACATTACGTAGGAGCTCTGAGTCGTGCCTGAGCAGCTGACTTCAGTGATTTATATGAGAGGCAAAATAAGCTCGGGTTCTGAAAAAGAACACCTGGAGACTATTTCACTGCAAGCGAGAAGAAGAAGATAGAACTTCTCCCTTTATTTCACAATGCAGAGTCCAACATATTAAAAATGGCAAATGCTTTCAAAACATGGACTTTAAATAACTAGTGGTGTCTTTGGTATGCTTAGTGGGATTGCTAATTTTGCTTTTAATTTTCTCACCTAAACCATTAGACAAATATTACTTGATCCTACATAGCTCCAAATAGTCTGTCAGGTTTTCCTAGTATTAAAATTTGTCCACTTTTTGGTAAGTTGTTGGCCTCAATATTTTTTACATACCAAATACATTAGTTTTCATTTTAGCTCAGCTATATTTTGTATGTTTTAAATTATAGTTTTATACACGCTTAATTTAAGGTGGGATTGATAAGCTTACTCAAAACGTACTTGCTCAAAGACTGTTGTTTTGTACTTAACCACAGCGGCCAAGACATTCATGTAATTGAGTAATTAGTCTAATTATACACGTTCATGTTTCGTGAAAAGAATTATTGGGAGAGATTGGTGTTGCTGAGACTGGGGTTCTGCAGTTGCTGCTCTGACGTTCTCAGCTGGTCCCAAGTACAGGATGTTGGCAGTTGCTGGCACTCAGAGAAGCGCCTCCCCATCCACTGCGCTCGCCCCGTCAGGGCTCTGATGGGGCGTCCTCACCACAGAGGGGCCCATCCTGCCACCAGCCATGGAGTGCGCCTTTCTCTCTTCACTGCCAGCTTTCTTTTTAACCTCCTTCTCTCTTTCCAAACTTTTAGGAGCATCTGATATTCTACAACTATTGACTCTCACTAACTACAATTTTATCTCCAGTTAGGTGATTTACTGTTGACTACATCTCCAACCAAATCTAATTTCAGCAGGAAAGGAACCTTTTTTTGTTCACTGTTATTTGTAAACCTAGTTTTTAGAAAATTGCTTGCCACTTAATAGAAGCTAAATAAATATTTGTTGAATGAATAAGTAAATGTTTTATTTTCTGAAAAAAAAATAGAATACAGAACTTATGTCACAGTTTTTTTTTATATTCAAAGTAATTCTGGGATTGATTTATGTCATTATCTAATCGGTAACACTGTAATGTACGTTTATTGGATTGTGCTTCAAAACATTATTGCCCCCAAAGGAATTACAGTAAGTTTCATTATTCTGAAAATTTCTATATGCCTAGAAATCTGAAGAATGTCTACAGAAAATGTATTCTCTAAAAAAATACAGTGAAGCTTGCTTTTTAATGGTTTTTTTTTCCTAGCTTTGATGGAAAAGGTAGATGTCTAATATTATCTATTATTGTCAACATTTATATATAGACCATCCCTGTGATGTGTGGTTAACTGTAGGAGAAAGTTTTAGCAGCATTTCTTGTGGTTAGGAGTATACCACAGAGTTCACTTATGTAAGAGTGATGCATTATGTAACTGATACTTATTAAAGATAAAAAAGAAAACAAGATTGAAGTCTGTACATACTATTTTTGTGGAATCAAAAAGTTATTTACTTTCTCCTCTAGTAATTCCTGATTTGTAATAGTTACATTTATTTCAGAATTTATTCTGTCAGTTCTATTTAGTTAACACTTTTCCTCCATTTCGGTAGGCACAGAAAAACGTAATGAAAATATTCTTCCCAGCAACTGACAAAGCAGAGTGAAGAGAAACTTAAAAGGAACCAGTGCCTTGCTCCTCACGCAGAGAGACAGGTCGTCATGGGCCTACAAATGGGAGAAAAGTTGGGGGAGAAAGCAAAGAATGGGCTAACTGCTCAGGTTTGTGAAGGTTTCAAAGGGTCAGAGCACAGCTGTGGGTCAACATGAGGAAGAAACGTAGGGGCTGAAGACTACGTAAGTTAGAGAACAGAGTGCAGCGTGGCGCCAGGGGAGGGCAACGGGAGAGAGGAACTTGATGCATAGATGTTGCAGGCAAGCTGACCTCGTTTGGAAGCCCTGACTAAAGGAGAGGAAGATCGCTTAGGCAGATACCACAGGGGTCCAAAAGGAAAAAAAGTTTGAGTGGAAAGTACTGATGGGTAGAATAGTGTCTGAAAATATGGAAACTATTACATCTCTTCAGAAGTAGCCTCCGTGTCTAACAGTGTGTTTAACTCTGGCCTTGTTGGAAGTGATAACATACTGTCAAAAGGACTGTTTCTAATCCTGTCTTTTATGATCATAGCCAGAGTTTAGCAGAATGGGGCATTGGTGACAGAATTTAACCTCACAGCCACAGTTCCATATCAAGACTGTATTTGAAATGCCTGAAAATCATTGTAAGTTAACGATAATGGGGAAGATAGCAAATTAATTTTAGTTGGATGAATGTGTGTTCTGGTTATAAAGAGTCATCACAATTTTAACCTCAGTTAATGACATGAACAGAGAGAGCAAAGGGTTTTTAAAATACTAAAATTTCTAATCATCATCCTGAAATCATATTAATACTCAATTCAGAGAGGAAAAGCACATCTTCTTTACATAATTTTTGAAAAAAGAACCAGTTTGTTGCCTTTATAAAAGTAGAAGTATATATTTTAGTGCCTTTTCTTATTTCATATCAATATATCAGTATTTATGGAATTTTTTAATTTTTTTCTTTGGACAGTAGATTAGAAGAATATAACAATAGATCAGAGGTCCGTTACAGAAAGTTTGAATATCAGCCATTTCCGCCTTTGTGAAATTCAGTAGCCTTATCCTCTCTGCCGGTTTCGATTGATCTTTAGTTTGACGCACTTCCTCTTCACCCACAGTAGTTAGTCCCTGTCTCTCTCTGGTGTTTCCCACCGGTAAGTCCTTCCCATTCCTTCTGCAGTTCAGTCTCAGCTCCAACAAGGAAACCAAACCAAACCAAAACCTGTTTCAGTAACCTTTGTATTTATTTTGCTGTATTTACCTTTCCAAACCATTAAGGAATTAGAAATACTATTTTTATTATATATCTACTAAAAACCTTATAGTGCTTTCCTGTTGCTTATGGGATTGGATTCACATTCTCTTAGCCTAGCATTCAAATCCTTTGAAAATCTGTCCCCACCCAGTTTTTCCAACTTTTTTCCTCTGTATACCCAACAAACCCTCCCTCCCCAACTTTCACCAAATCAATCAGTTCTTACACCCTGAACATGCGTTTACTAACCCAACCCTATTTCTTCCACTCTTTCTTAACCAAACCCTACTAGTCGAGTATTAGGTCACACATTTTCTCACACTAGTAAAGCTGTGCCAAGAAAGGTAGTATATTTTCTCTCTAATCTAATCTTCATCTCGAGCAGACTCTCACTGACTGCCTAGGCCCTTTGTCCCCACCACCTGGTTTTGAGGGAACTGCCAAGTCCTTTTTACTCCACAAGAATCAAAAGAGGCTCCCCTTCCCTCTGCCGCATGGGGACAGCTCCTACTTGGTTACAGCAGAGTCTCCCCAGTGGAGCCTGAAGTGGGGAGTGAGGCTACCTTGGGCATTCTCCCCGCAGCTGCCTGCCTGTGTCGGTTTTCTTTTCACTGCAGTCCCCAGGCACCAGAAGTGTGGGCTTTCTCTTTCCATTCTGTCTTCCTAGGACCTTGCTTATGTATACCTTTTTGATTTAAGACCTGCCTTTTGCTACAGTGAAGGAGGATAAGTTTATTTAGAAAACTGATTTTTTTTGTATATGTTATGGTAGGTTGACTTATAAATGGATCCAATAAATGGGATCCCGAAATCCATACCCTTTGCTCTATACCTGTGTTTTTCTTTCGAACTTTGACCTTGGCCATGTAACTTGCTTTGACCCTAGGATGGTAGCACACTTGGCAAAAGCAAAAGCTTAAAAAAGCCCTTGTGTTCTCTGCCTTCACTGTGAGGGTATGTAAGGGCTAAAGGAGCAGAATTGAGTCAGCCCAGTTGTCTTGGCCAAGATCTCAGACATGAGTGAGCCCAGACAAAATGAACAAATCCACCTAACCAGCTTGTAACTGACCACAGACCTATGAGTGGGTCATGCAGAGCCCTGAGCCCTGATCAGAAGAACTTGCTTGGTCAACTATAGATTAATGAGATAAAATAATTGATTGTTGTTTTAAGAGACTAAGTTTTAGAGCGGTATGTTACAGAACAAAGGCCGACTGATACTGTCCACTACTGTCTTGCTACAAAATCCTGTCCACCTTCTCCCCCGTTTTCTCTTGCAGTGCAAGAGATCCACAAAATTGGATTAGTCATAATCCTTGGCCCAAGCTATATGCCACATTGATCTATTCATTTATATATATGTAGTCTTCATAATATGACTTTCTATAAATACACCATTATTTACTAATTTTATTAAAATGGACATTTGAGTGATTTCCAGATTTTTGTTATTTCAGACAGTGCTGCTATAAATAGCTTGTATATGTCTCTTGGTACATATGGGCACTTTTCTTGAGTGTGTACCTAAGACTAATTGAATTGCTGAGAATGTAAAATCTATCTCTACGAGATAATACTAAACTTTTTCAAGTTTTACCAATAGTGGTACTGAGATCCTTGTCCTTCTTTTGGTCTTTTAAGTATCCATTCTTTGGATACTTAACTTTTGTGATGTGTGTGTCTTACATCTATAGCTGTATCGTGGTCTCCTGCAGGCAAGGATCTGGACTCTTAACTTTATTGCTTTGCCCATAGACTTTATAATATAGTGCACAAAATTAAATAGTGATTAAGAATTCATTGATGTACTTTAAAATTGAGTCATTATAAAAATGTCTGGATACTACTCCTCTTTGTACTTCAGACCAATTCAGGCATGTATATTCTGTGCTCCCAAATTCCCTGAATGTGCTCCATTGTAGAATTTTAACCATCCACACTCTTGTTTGTCTCTCCAGCTAAGATTAACTCCTTGTAGACTGGAGGTTACTGTTCAACATTGTTTGACCAGGCACTGAATACGTGCTTGATTTTATCAAATTAGTCATTCAAACTTATTCATTGATTACCTTGTGCCAGACTCTTTGAATGAAAGAATGAATGAATAGTGTGAATTTTGCTATAAAAATGGCTGCTTAAAAAGAGACATTAAGCAGTACTGGAAATGTATTAGAAATAGTAAAGCTAATTACTGCCACCACTGATACAAAACAGCTGTTAACCTAACAGCATAGACTACAAGTGCAGAAAACTGGAAAAGAGAACAGCTTAAGCTGGCAGAATATGACATACCGTATACGCAGAGTGGAATGGATCATCAAGTCCTTGACTGTTTCTTCCATGACTTTGACATCCTGGTTGAAAAGACATCATAAATAAGTTGCTCACAGACCCTGATGTAACTGGTGATTCCAAAAACCCTTATACCAGAATTCAAAAACAATGTAAAAAATAGACAATTTTTAAAACCTTTTTACTCTTCTTTGAAGATGTTTTATGCATACACAGAAGTGCGGCCCAAGGCAATTGAGTGTAATTTTTATTGGTCAATATGGTCAGGGAATGAACAAGGATACATGTAATGATTTTTTGAGAACAATATTCATTACCTGAAAAATATTGTCCTTATAAGTAGGATTGTGATAACTGTATGTGCTTATGAGTATTTATTAAACTAAACAAATATGAGACAGATTTAAGAAGGATGAAAGGGCTCCACTCCCTTATGAAATGTAAAAAACGATAGAAGGAAAGTGGATGAAACCTGGGGATCAGATAGCTTTCTAGACTGAGGTGGACTGTGATGACCAGGCAGAAGAAATTACTGGGGGCGGAAGTCAAAGGGCACAAACTTCCGGTTACAGAATAAGCCATGGGTACACAATGTACAGCGTGGTGACTGTTGTTAATGGCACTGCACTGCATGTTTGAAAGTGGCTAAAAGAGTAGATCTTAAAAGTTCTCATCACAAGGGAAAAAATTCTGTAACGAGATTGATGGATGTTCACTTACTGCAGTTATCGTTTTATGATATATACGAATATCAAATTGTTGTCATATACCTGAAACTAAAATTGTATAATGTTGTGTGTCACTTACACCTCAAATTTTAAAAGTGATAAGGGACCTGAAATGAGTAAAACAGTGTCAAATGAATAAGGTAGCTGCAACAAAACAGAAAAATAATGTTAGCCTAGCTGGTGTAGCTCAGTGGATTGAGCGCGGGCTAGAAACCAAAAGGTCCCGGTTCGATTCCCAGTCGGGGCACATGCCTGGGTTGCAGGCCAGGTCCCCAGTGAGGGCCATGTGAGAGGCAACCATACATTGCTCTTTCTCCCTCCCTTCCCCTCTCTCTAAAAATAAATAAATAAAATCTTTAAAAAAAATAATGTTACATTTGCAAATAGTGTAGATAATATGGATATGGTTATCATTGCATGCAAAAGCTCTTTTTGCTTTGGATACACATACAGTATTTTGCCATGTATAATGTGCACTTTTTTGCCCAAATTTTTTAGGGAAAAATAGGATGCACATTATACATGGGTATAATGATTACATACCATGGGTATAATAATGGGCATAATAATCTCGTGTAGAATGCACACAGAAACATGGGTGTGCATTACACACAGGAGCATATTATACATGGCAAAATAAGGCGCACCTTTTTTATTCAAAGGAAAACAGATTCTGATCTGGTTAGTCTTTTCCTTGACCTCAACCAAGACATACTTATGGACATTTGACAGGATCTGGTTAATCTTTCCAAAATTTGCACTTAGCTATAGTCGCATTGTCCTCTCAAGGGTTTAACTGTTAGACTTAGTAAGTACTACCTAAGAGAATGAAAGTGTTAGGTGTGTTTATAGTGACAGATATGAATCGTTGATGAAATATTTTAAGGCATAATTAAAATTACTGAAGGACAGACAGCGTTATATCATAGCCGCACTGTTTTTGTTGGAGTGTGTAGAGTGTGCAGTCAGTGTTACACGGAAGATATGTGTGTTTCTGTGTAACACTGAGGTGTTTTCCTATCAGAGTGATAATATATATTATAAAAAGCTGGAGTTATAAGAAAAATCATCAAAGAACATAAAAGTCACTTCATAATACCCTTTTAAAAAATATTCGAAAGCTAAAAATAAAAGTGCTTCCTTTATTCTTGACCCCATATGTAGTATAAACAATTTTGTGCATGTATCTTTATCATACTAATTTACAGTTATTTTAGATCTCATATTTCCAACACTAATATTTTCTCCTAGAATCAACTACTCTTCATTTAATGTTCTGACCATTAAAGTCATATCATGAATAAACGGGTTAAAACTTATTTTGTAATTAAAGTTATCCCTACAACTTGGATTTCTACAAAATCAATTGATTATAATAAGTTATAGAAATGAAAAAATTGAACTTTGTGATACAGAGTACAAATTGCTGTAATGATTGATAGGTAATGTACATGATATAAAAAATTACTAGGGAAGGAGGAGAACGTGTTTATCCTGCTACCAAATAATCAGTGAATGGATTGTAGCTACAGTCTTGCCTTTAATGTTTTTCATGGTAATTGTCAGGAAGAGGTATGGAGAATCATGGGACCTTAATAGTATGCCTTGCCATTTTAATTGCTGAAAGAAGTAAGAGAATCTTAATTGCCAGGAGACACATTACTAATTAAAGTGTCATTTACATTCATTCTGAAATAATTAGTTGGAATATTTGTAAGAGTTGAGATATAAATTTAGTTCCAAATTCAAGAGCATGCTTTGTTAAAATGATCTATTGTTAACAAAGGTTAACAATCATAAAATTTTAAATACTTTTTTTAATTTAGTACAATTTGATTTTTTATTGGATTATTGAACTTCAAAGAGTGGAGTTCACAGTATTTTAAAACTTAGTTTGATTTTTAAGTTGTTATAACACTAAGTTGAATTCCTAAGTTGCTTTCAGATATCTGGGTATTAATATTCTGTTTTAGTGTTTATCACAATTTTGGAAAAACCTACTTTTTTATTTTTAAGATATGTATTTATTTATTTTTGGAGAGAGAGGGAGGGAGGGAGAGAAAGATGGATGTGCAAGAGCCACATCGGTCGCCTCTTGCACGCCCCCAACTGGGGACCTGGCCCTCAACCCGGGCACGTGCCCTGACTGTGAATCAGCTGCTGACGTTTCAGTTCACAGGCTGGCACTGAGTCCGCAGAGCCACACCAGCCAGGGCTACTTTTTAAATAAATAATGGTGTTAACATATAGTTACATTATAATATATGAATTACAAGTTCTGTTAACACTGCATGACAACCTATAAACATAGCTGTGATTCAGTGGACTTTTAAAATTACAGATTAAATTTTAATAATTCCCGGTTAATTTAAAAGGACATATACTTGGACGGAGTTTAAACAATTATTTGTTCCTCTAGGATTTGGGAAAATAGAAAATTGAACACTCATGTTCATGGCACATCATCAGCAGTCCCTCCTATTTTTACTTTTTAATGCTTTCCTCCCTGATTCTGTCCCTTATTTTGCTCCTCCCTGCATTGGTATCCATTCTATATTGGGTAATATATCCTTGAATGATACGTATTCTTATAAAATATGTAGTGTTTTGTGTATATGTGTATTTTAAATTTATATATTTATGCTAAAGATATTCCATTTCTTATTTTTCATCAAGTATTGTTTATGATCTATGTGAATTGCTATATATTCTTATAGTTCATTGCTTCTTGATATCATATAACATTCTGTATCGTCTATCACACTTGACCTGTGTTTCCCTCTAATGACAAACACTGAATTGCCTCCAGCCCATCACCGTAAATAATGCTCCACTGACTATCCTTGTTCACTTCCATTTGTAGGCCTCGCTAAGAATTTCTCAACTATATGTAACCAAGAATTAGACATACTCATGCTTAATTTCATTATGTATTCTAAGGCGCTTTCCAGATTATCTGTTTTTATTCACAGTCCTACTTCCTTATATCCTTACCCCAAAAGGCTATACTGACCTTTCTAACTTTTGCTTTTTTGATGAATGGGAAGCAATAGTTTTGTTTGTTTAATAGGTTTGAGTATCTATTCCTATGCATTTTGTCCAGTTAGTCATTTTTCTCTTGTTAATTGTATATTTTCTCCTCTGCCCATTTTGCCTGTTTTCAACTTCTTTTCATTGTTTTAGAAATGTTCCTTCTCCTGATCAGCACTGCCCAAATATCACAGCAATGATGGAAATATGCATCCTGACAGTTCAGTAGGTTAAACTGCTAAATTTCTCTCAGATTCCTGGAGTATTGATATATTTTCCATTGTTTTGTTTCAGCATTTATCACGCAATGTGACGGCCACATGTGACTTGAGCACTTGAAATAAGGCTGTGACTAGGGGCCAAAATTTTTATTATATTTAATTTTATTAATTTAAGTTTAAATAGCCACATTTGTCTACTCTGTTGGACAAAGACGATGTAGATAATTGTCTTTTGTTTGTTTTAGCTATTGTAGATGTACTCCTGATTTATTGTCTGCCTGATAACCTTGTTGAACAGAATTGTCAAATCCATCAGTTCTATTCCTGTGCAGTTGTGATTCTGGAGGTTTTTTTTAAGTGTCCTCCACCCCTAAATCACAGAAACAATGTCCTTCATTTTGCTCTTTTATTGTAGGTTTATAGATTTATCTCTTAGGTCTTTACCCTATTTAGAACTCCCTTTTGGATATAGTATAAGGAAAGCCTCCAACTCTGTTTTCTCAGCAAGCTAATCTCCCCACACTGTTGTGGGGAGAACAGTTCATTCTCCCCACTCTTGTTGCAGCAGAAGCACAGTAGTGATTGTAATAAGCTGACTTGATCAGTTGTCTTATTCTAACAGTTTATTTTGTTATGTTTTTCTCTGTACAAGATTATGTCTCCTACAAATAATTTCATCTGCAAATGACAACAGTTTTCTCTTCTTAATTTACTGTCTTCACTCTTTTCATTTTTCTTGACTTATACAGTGGTTCAGGGTCTCTAGTGCTGAGTTATTTGGAAGTGATAGCAGGCATAGTTGCCTTTTCCCGGTCTTAGAACTAAATCTGTATTTGTCAGTGTTCTCCAGAGAAACAGAACCAATAGGATACTCATGCACTTGTATGTGTGTTTATATATTAGGAGATTTATCCTAAAGAATTGGCTCATGACTGTAGAGTCTGGCAAATCCAAAATCTGTAGAGCCAATGTCCCAGTTTGAACAGGAAGTCCAGAAGCTACTGTCGACCAGGAAGAGCTGATGTTTCAGTTAGAAGGAGGTCAGACAGGAAAATTCTCTCTTACCTGTGGGAAGATCAGCTTTTTGTTCTATTCAGGTCTTCAGCTAACTGGATGGGATCCTTCCACATTAGGGATGACAAGCTACTTTACTCAGTCTGCCAATTTAAATGTTAATTTCATCCAAAAATGTCCTCACAGAAATACCCAAAATAATGTTCGACAACTATTTAGACACCCTGTGGCCCAGTCAACTTGACACATAAAATTAGCCATCACAATATCTAAAACTTATTTTATTATGCATAATAATTTGCTTTATGTTCTTAGTACACAGCTTTACCAAATTATTTATTAAAGCAAAAATTGTTGAATTGTATCAGATGTTTTCTCTGTATCTCTTGAGGTACCCATATTATTTTTCTCCATTATACCATCAATATATTGATTTATACTTGGTGGGTTTTCTGATGTTTAATCATCTTTACATTCATGAAACACAATGTTTTATTATTAAAGTTATTTAAAACAAATAATTTAAATATTCTCTTCAGTTTATCTGCTGAATTTAAGTAAGTTTTCATGATTTTAAACTGGCTGATCTCCTCTTTCTGTAATTCATATGGTCATCTCCGTTGCTAAATTTCTCATTCCTATTTATAGATAAAACTGGCCAGCAATATTTTTCTTTTAATGTTCTCATCCACTTTGAAATTTGGATATCAAAGTTATATTAATCTGTTAAATCAGTTGAGCAGCATTTTTTCCCTATTTTTCTCTTTTTCCCTTCCTTTCTTCTCTTTCTCCTCCCCTCTCCTTCCTCCCCTCCTCCCACTTTTCCTCCTTCCAGTCTTCCTCCACCCCCCTCCTCTTCTCTTCCTCCTCGCCCTCCTTCCCTTCTTTCCCCTCCCTCTCCTCCTCCTTTTCTTTTACTTAAACAACTTGTAAAAGAGGGATTTTCTGTCATTTGAAGTTTGTTTAAAACTATTCCAACTACCTATCAGAATGCCCAAAATCTGGAATGCTTACAACAACAAATGTTGGCAAAGATATAGAGTAATAGGAACTCTTTCATCACTGTTGGGAATGCAAAATGATACAGCCACTTTGGAGGACAGTGTGACAGTTTTTTACAAAGCTAAACATTTTTACTATATGATCCAACAATCGTGCTACTTGGTATTGAATATTTATCCAAAGAAGTTGAAAGCTTATGTCCACACAAAACTTGCACATGGATGTTTATAGCAACTTTGTTCACAATTGCCAAAACTTGAAAGCAACCGTTCAGTAGGTGAATGGATAAAGTAAACTGTGGTACATTTTTAAAAACAGAATATTCTGGGGGTAGGTGGGGTAGGGGAAAGTGGTGGTGGGAAAATGGAGATAACAGTACTTGAACAACAATACAAAAAGAATTAAAAAAATAGAATATTCTCTGCAAAAAAAATGAGCTATTAAGCCTTGAAAAGACATGGAGGAATCTTAAAGGCTTAATACTAAGTGAAAGAAACCAGTGTTGTTTAAGAGGCTATGGGCTATATGATTCAACTACATGGCATTCGGAGGGGAGGGATGAATAGGCAGAGCACAGAGGGTCCTTAAGGCAGCGAAAAAGCTCTGTATGATACCATGATGATGGACATGTATCACTATACATTTGGCCAAATACGTGTTTAATGTATAATGCCAAGAGTGAACCAAAATGTAAGCTCTAAACTCTGAACTTTGGGTGGTTATGATACATCCATGTAGATTTATCAATTGTAACAAATGTGCCACTCTGATGCAGAATGTCACTGGGGAGTGTTTGCCTATGTGGGGGCCAGGATTTCAAAGACAACCTCCAAAAATATGAAATGGAAAGTGCCAGAAAACAGTCAAAAGTTTTATTTTAATTATATTTTATTGATTATGCTATTACAGTTATCCCGATTTTTTTCCCCTTTGCCCCCCGCCTCCACCCAGGACCCCTCAGGCATTCAGGCAGTCCCTCTATCATTGTTCATGTCTGTGGTCTTGCATGTAAGTTCTTTGGCTACTCCATTTCCTGTATGGTACTTTACATCCCCATGGCCACCATAAGTTTTAAATTGCGATCTCTCCTGAGTAGCGTTATGAAATTTTGTGACCTCTTGCTCTGTCCTGCCCTGGACGTAAATCATTCCTTTGTCCAGCATATGCACACTGTATAAGCTGCCCATCTGTAAGTCCCTTAGTAACCACCTAGGTTATTAGATCAGTTAGCAGAGAAAACACTTTCATATAACTTTTATTACAGTGTATTGTTAGTTTTTCTACTTTATTGTTAATCTCCACTATGCATAATTTATAAGTTAAACTTTATCATAGGTATGTACTTATAAGAAAAAAACAGTACAGTGTGTATAGGGTTTGTTGCTATCTACTGTTTCATGCATCCTCTGGGGGTCTTGGAATGTATGCCCCCACGGATAAGGGAGACTACTATATCTTCCTCTTAATTTTTCTGTTGTAAAAAGTAAAATCTGTCTTAACACATCTTATTTGTAATATTATCTGGAATGGAAGCTTAAGTTGGCAGTAAGAGAAAGTCTTTGATAGCCATTTCAAATTTTTTAGCCTTTCTTGGTCTGTTTAATTTTTCTAGTTTATCCTTCATCTATTTTCCTTTATATCTTATACCTTTCAGATCTTAGTTACAGTTATTAATATTTTAATATTTAGAAATCATTTATTGTGTCTATAGCTCTCCTTTTTACATTTTTTCTTTCATTTTTTTCTTGTTTCACATGTGTTTATATATTTCTCTGTCTTAATTCTTATTCCTGAAGAGGTTTGTCTATTTTACTAATCTTTTTTTTTTGAAGATTTAATTTATTTTTAGAGAGAGGGGAAGCGAGAGAGAAAGAGAGGGAAAGGAACATCAATGTGCAAGAGAAACAATTGTTGCCTCTCGCACACCCCCAACTGGGGACCTGGCCTGCAACCCAGGCGTGTGCCCTGACTGGGAATCGAACTGGCGACCTTTTGGTTTGCAGACCAACACTCACTCATTCCACTGATCTACACCAGCTAGGGCTATCTTACTAATCTTCTTAAAACATCAAAACTCGGTTGTGTTCATTTATTTTTATTTCTGTTACATTGATTTCTGCCCAGATCTATATTTCTTTCTTATTACTCTAGTTTTGTTAGGCTGTGCTTTTTCTGACTTCTTCAGTTGAATAATTCAGCTCATTTTTCTCTATTTCTTATATTCCAATAACTTTCACTTTATAATATGTAGTTTTTGGTTTGGGTTTTGATTTGGTTTTTATTTATTTTACTCTATTATTCAAGTTAAGGTTCCCCTCCACCTCCCCATTTCTTCAGGAGATACTTTTTCATATCAAAGTAGCTTTTTTTCCTATTTATATTGATCCCTTGGTTAATTTTTTCACCCAGTTTTACCTTTAATTTCCTCTTATAGTGACATGAATGTGATTCTTTTTTGCCATTTATTACACTTAATAATCTTTCAGCAGTTTTCCTCTGTGTTGTTGCTTCTATACTCTCAGAAGCACCATGTTTAGTTTTTGTTCCTTGCTTTTATTACCATTCACAGACACTTGTGTAAACTCCCTAGGGCAAATAGTGGGGGGGGAGGGGAGGGGTGTGTGTGTGTGTGTGTGTGTGTGTTTAGATAAATAGTTGAATATATGCTTCATGAAAGGCTTAGATATTCATCTTCTCATAATGGCCTAATTCATTTTAACTTTCATTACTCCCATCAATGAATTATTTGGTCTAAGCACAGCGACCAAGTCTGACCGAGTAATAACTTGGGCGACTTGCATGGGCCTCCCTCCCCTTAATCTTCATCAGCACATCTTCCACATTTCTGATCTAATAGTTGAGGTTTTCTGAGTCTTAAAGTGCTATGCATGCTGTTACTAAAAATGCCCTCCAGGTCCCCTTTTCTTTTCCTGCCTCCCCATTCATATAAAAAGATTGTTTGCTGTAAGATCCATCTGTGTAGAAATTTTTCTCTACCATTTCTGACCTTCATCGGAAAATGGTCTCACCTGATTGTGTTGATTTTCTTCTCCCCCAGTAAGCTTCCAGTTTAAAAATGCAATGGATTTGGGTACTTTTTCATCTTGCTCATCTTCATAGATACGATTTCTATTTAAAGTAGGAAGTACCTTGGATTTTTCAACATGCTCAATTGATAGAAGAATTACGGTTTTCATTCTTGAATCCCATAGAGCTTTCTACAGGGTATTTTAATTATGTCTGAAAATGCCTTAGCTGCCCTACTTATAAGGATCCTGTGGCCATGATCTTTGTCTATTTCATCTTTAATTCCTCATTGAATTCCTAGTACACTGTTTTACAAAGGATAGCTATCTAATTGACAAATAGCCATAAATACCTCCATTTGTTGAGTATACTTTGTTTACTATTCTGTAACTATAATCTGTAACTGTTGATTATTCATACATGAAAACAGCTATACTCTGTCTAACATTATCTTGTGTCTTCTGCCATATTCTATGGAGATTATATTATGATAAAATTTGGATTTGGAGAAACCGAATTACAAAGCTGATTTCTATGAGGACACCTTGTCCTGTTATAGATGTTCTTCCTTTCCCCAATACTGAGATTTATTTTAGGGCTTCTTCTAATATCTTGTTATCCTCCTTATCCTGAAGTATGATTGGAAAAGTAAGAGTTATAGTGGAATTTTTTGAAAAGGTCCAAGAGGCCCCAAAATGCATGAGCCACTTTTGCTGATGTTTGACTCGATACTGCGTTACATCAACCTGCAGTTTTACCATTAGCCTGAAAACAAAACCTACTTGCCACAGAATTCTTGTAGAAGTTTCAAATACATGTAAGTGTTCTCACAATTTGCATGTATTTGGTATAGTGAGATTCCTTAGTTCTTAAAGGAATATGTGGCCAATGTAAACAGGATAACCTTAGTAGTTATGTATGCCCTTTCTGTAGAAGTCAGGTGAACATACTGGAAAGGTTCCTGAACAGCAGCAGTCAGTTTTTAAAGTAGGATATGTGTCCATTATCTGGTACACTGTCACCCCGTGGAGGACTCATCTATTATACCGCTAATTAGCAAACTGATGAAGTGTATGATTTCTTACAGCTGTGACATCAAAATAAAGCAGAGTGATTGCTTTAAAGTACTTAGCTACTTTAAATATGTTTAATCTTCATTAGTTCTCATTAACTCTGTGATGTATAACTTATGATATATAATATATCATATTACTTGTGCTATAATAGATATAACTTTTATATCAATTTACCAAGAGATTGCTGAAGCATAAAGAGGTTAAGGAATTTGACTACTCATACAACTAGTAAGTGACCATGATTTAAACCTCAGTTTGTCTGATTGCAGAATTTGTTCCTAAACCACTATGCAACACTGCCTAATAATACTCAATCCTTTACTCAAGTAATCACAGTATGAGCTCACAAAACTCAAATGCTGCAAAAGACAAGACAAATGTGTGAAATGATTAAGTATAAAGTCATTAAAAGTGGGATAGTCAGTATTATGAGGATCAAAAGAACATGAAAAGAAATTAATAATATTTGTATATATTTTAATTCCGTGCTTTCAAAGCACATCTGAAGGCCAGACTTGACCTGGAGGCCACCATTTTCGCATCTCTTGGGTTATAGAAATTATCCCTTTCTATTTCTACCTTCAAATAATTTTAGAGGCTTTGCTAGTTACCACATACTCAGAGATAGCATTAATTTTTTTTTCATGAGTAAGGGACCATAGTTACATATTTGAAATTGATTTCATTGATATAAGAATGAAAAGAATTATTTTTTCTTTTTAAACATGTTTTTATTTTTTTCAAAGATTTTATTTATTTATTTTTTTAGAGAGAGGGGAGGGAGAAAGAGAGGGAGAGAAACAGCAATGTGTGGTTGCCTCTCACATGGCCCTCACTGGGGACCTGGCCTGCAACCCAAGCATGTGCCCTGACTGGGAATCGAACCGGGACCGCTTGGTTCCCAGCCCGCGCTCCATCTACTGAGCTACACCAGCCAGACTAAACATGTTTTTAAATTAATGAAGTCCCATAGATGTACACTGCTATTACTCTGCCATCTGATAAAATGATCCCATTGTCTCCTCTGTAGTTATCTGACATTGAGGTTTGAGAGGCGTGGCCCCATTAGTTATTGAATAACTAATTTGCAACCTCTAAATATGTGGGTCTTGATATGGGACGTATAACACAGCATCAGTTTGATATTTATCCATCCTCTCATAATTGTGTTAGACTATAGGCTTGGCATGGTAACTATCTTAATTCATAAGTACATTTTAAGCCTGTGTCTTTGCAGTAATTTACATAAAAAGCAAATCTGTCTTTTATCCAAGTGATTATTCTAGATCCCTTCTATGCAGTTATTTTGCTAAAATAACATTTAGACACTATGTTGGGAGGGCTTCATTGAAATAGTCTATACATGTTAAAAATGTAAAATATTCCTAATTGAAGGAATTTACTGCTCTATAGAAGCAAATAATTTTTATTGTTCAAATGTAAGATTAGGAAACAAAATTTCTCATGTGAAAGTGCTCTGGAGTTTAGATAAAAATCAAAATCATTCTTTTAAAAGAATTCAGGTACAATAAATTGAATTTAGATTACCAAATATTCAAACTCCTAAATCAGTGGCAAATTAGGGAAGAGAGAGGGCTGGAGATGTGAATATTATATAATGAGGATAATAAAGGAGTTGAATGTGATGTGCCTCGGGTGCATGTTAGTAGCTAATTCCAGTATGAATGCTTTGCAATCATTTGCCGGTTGCAATGCATGTGTTCAGCTAAATGGAAATCTTGGACGTTCTCTCATACACCCCATTATTTGTAATTGAACACCTGATTTTTATCATGCAACAAATTAACATCTGCACTGGATCTGTCTTTTATGCATATGGATACACTGATTAGAATTTTGCAGATAGGCAGGTACTTGAAAACAAAAAGACAACATTGTGAAACACTTCCAGCCATAATTTTTGATTACATATTGAGAATCGTTTAATTATCTTACTCCATTTAATTAGCCCTTCTACTTAGGTCAATTGCTTTTTTTATTAACATGACATGGTAGCAATTTGTTAATTGGCATGAAATAACATGAGACTTCTCTGAGTACTTTATATGTGCGTAAGGAAGCTAAGGAAAAGGCAAGGCGGTAAATGTGTTCATTAGCCCCCTGCAGCACTTACCAGTGCCGTTGTGTGGTGCCGCCAAACTGTGTGTTCCTGTCCTGTGAACTTCTTTCCTTCTGTTATACCAAAGGAGACTGTTGACTAAAGCGATTACAAAAATTTGAGACCGTGGGTATACATTTAATATAGAAGAGCCTTTTCTGAAATTAAGAGAATGATGAAAAGTGAAGATGTATGTATATAAATGCTAGTAGATGGGGGGGAGGGGAGATAGGCAGAAAGAGTCATACATGTGTGTAAGAAAATTAAAGGGAGCATTATGCTAAGTGAAATAAGCCAGGCAGTGAAAGACGAATACCATATGACCTCACCTATAACTGAAACCTAATCAACAAAACAAACAAGCGAGCAAAATAGAACCAGAGACATTGAAATAAAGAGCAAACTGACAGTGACCAGACGGGAGTGGGGCAGGGGACAACAGAGGAGGGAAAGGGGAGGGTCCTCGAGGAACGTGTGTAAAGGACCCAGGGACAAAGACAAGGAGGGGTGGGGCAGAGGATTGAACGTAGGAGGTGGGGGTGGGTAGGGTCGGGGAGAGTAATGGGGGGAAATGGGGACAACTATAATTGAACAATAAAAAATATAATAATAATAAAGGAAAAGATTTTGTCGGTATCAAGCCTTTAAGCTCCAACCTCTTTACCAGTGTTTTATGTTAGATAATTTTTACATATCAACAGTATTCTTTCCTAGCATCGACTGAGGCCTCTCAATGTATTGATTACATATATCTCCATCAAAGTAAAAACTATATTCAGCTGATAAGTTTTTAAATGAATTATAGCACCACAAAATAAGCAAGTCTCTGCGGAGGGTAGTATAAAGGTGTCATTGATTACACCTAAGGAAAAAAAATGTATTTTATCCTCTAGGATACGGCACAAATAGATGACCTCCAGTAATCCGGCACTGGGGAGGCAAGTTTTAGCCAGAACACATTTTACCACCTTGCATTATATCCATTAACCACGAATCATTGCCTTTCTAACATCCAAGTGAGTTGCCGTCACATCTTTGAGGAACTTTGTGGTGGTGAGAATGGAGAGCATAGAGTAGTACTGGTTTCCCTGTTAGTTGTTTCTTTATATTCTGCTGTATTCTAAAAACAGGATTACCTCGTACCAGCATATAATTTAAGAGCTAAAGGAGAATTTGGATTGCTGGACCCAACATTAGTGTTTTGTAAATAAAGCACTGAGAGGAAGAGTGGTAGGCCTTTCTAGAATTTATTCAGTTAACCTGTATTGAGTGAATCCAGGTTGGGCATTCTGGCAAATACAGTGATGCATGTACAGTAACTCCATCCTAGTGAGAATTTTTCCTGTTTCCTTTCTTGTTAGTAATATTTCCATCCACTTGGGGGCACTATGATCAAATACAGGGGTGGGCAAAAGTAGGTGTACAGTTGTGAGTTTGCAAAATGGTTTATTCTTGTATTATTATTTGTTTATTAATTATCGTATTATTTATTTGTATTGTTTCCATATAAACAGCTGTAAACCTACTTTTTCTCACCCCTGTACAAGAAAAAAAAGAGAAAAATGTGGGCTTTTTGGATTACTTTAGTTAGAAAAATTGTAGTATTACTTTGAGAAACCCTAACTGACTGTATACTTTTAGATAAAACACCTTTTTAAATATAGATAGCTGAAAGTGTTGCTTGTGTGAGAAATAGGTGTAGACTAACCAGCGGTGAGCATGTGGTCTCTCAAGCACCAGCATCACCTGAGAACTTGTTAGAAATGCAGATCTCAGGCCTGATCTAAATCAGAAGCTCAGGGAGTGGGGCTCAGCAATATGTATTTTCACAAGCTCTCAGTAGGATTTCAGTGCCTGCTGACATTTGAGGACCACTGAATTAGAGTAAGTGGATTTTGACATACTTTTAAAATTTCTAACTATCGAAAAATTATTAGTTTAAAATTATCAAATGTGCTTGAAATATTGTGAAAATGTTTCTTAGGGAAGGTTCCTCTCCTACATTAACAATAAATGAGTCTGAAGAACTAAATTGAACTTCTTTTCGATTAGTGACTTTCAACCCCTGCCCCCCCCACCAAATTTTTAATGAAGTGAAAATTTCAGATAAGTCATTTGTTTTCTATTATATAATAAACCAAGTAATGGAATTTCTCAAATATAATTCCTTGTGATGATGTCAAGACACGGCCTAGATTTCAACATAGTATTGCTCACAGTGTTTCCTTACATCTTTATAGTACCTTTATGCTTATTAAAAGAGCTGTTGTATTTATTGGGTTATTTGATCCTCGGGGTAATCCTTTGAGGCAATTAAGAAACTAATCATTACCTTTGTTTACAGTTAGGAAAATCCGAAGTGAGTTTTAGAATTCTTTAAGTGCTACATTCATATAGAGACTATACTAATTTCCTTTTTAATAAGTAGTTAGTTTTGTTCGTTTGTTCCTCAGAGTTAGTGAGAACTGCTGGAAGAGAATACTGCTACCCATAAAAGAACTCTAAACCTCTAATGTGTTAGTTAGGAAGGACAGCGTTCTGGGATATGGGCTTCCCTTCCTAGAAGTATTCCGTCACACACTTCATTCCCACTGTTCCAAAACTCAGATATTCCCTGCCTCCCCCTCAGCTGCTTCTTCCATGTAAACATTCTTCCTTGTTTGCTTCGATTAGTTAAAGTAGTTAGAACTTCTGAACGCCTTTATGCTGAGCGAGAACAAATAAACTCATCACAGAGAATAGTATAAGGAAGTATGGGTGCACTTTGCCATCACTCTGACCTGCGTGTCCACTGTCTGCCGGGCTCTGCTGGAAAGGCTGACCTGACTTAGGGGGCACCTCATGAGGGTGTCCTGCTACTTGGCTCTTAGTCTTTTCTCCCAATGAAAACTCTAACCCTCACAGCCACCACCAGGGAATGGCTCCCTGTATAATGAACATTCTTTCACAATCAAGCCAGCAGCTAGTCCAGGATGCATCTCTGTCAGTATGCAAGGAGTGGTCTTGGTCTGATTGAGATCAAGACCATCTTCTCCATGCACGAGGTAAGATCTTACGTGAAGGCCACGGTTCTGTGTGTTTAGTGGCTGGGGGCCGTTCCTTCGCATGTAACTGTAACTGTGAAATGAGTCTGGATAGCAAAGTCAGAGTATAAATATTCAGTGAATGTTTTTGGTAGTATTGAAAGTATCAGAAGTTATAAACTGTGTTTGTTGTCTTTTATAGCAATATCTCTTTCTACCTTACAGGATTGTTTTATTAATTTCATAATATATGTAAAGTACAAAATACAATGCCTGGAATTTTAAGTAAATCTTAAAGAATGTAACATGTTGTAAGGAAAATGATGAGGAAATGCATTGGGAATAGTTATTTGAAGAATATCAGTATAGAATGTGTGCTATGATAGGATATATTCTGATATTATATTCTGTCATTTTACTTTTTGTTTTTCATTTTTAGATTGAATTCAAAGGTTAACTTGAAAGCTAGCAAATTAAGCCTCAGTGGAAATCTTTTTCAATTTTAAACTTTGTTGTTGAAAATTTCCTTAATATTTGCTACAGTTCTGTATTGCTTTCTGGAGTTCACAAATATATTTTAAGTTTTTCTGATGATTAAGGATCATTTATTTGCTTATGGTCCTCTGTCTGAGAAACCGACTCACCAGCACTCCTGTGGCACTGTATTTTCACTGGTCGTCATTTTCCTGCCTTATGTTAACGGCTAGCCGATCTTCTGTCCTAAATGGCACGAGCTAAATATGAAACAAATATCACTGGAGAGCTGACTCCAAGATATATCTTATAGTCTGTGGAGTAAGTTTTTCTTGTCTCTTTCCTCTCATGGTAGGACAGATGAACTGGGAAACAGCCCTCTGATAAATTGAAATTTATTTGTATTCTAGTCAGTTACAATATGATTTATAACTTTCTAGTAATTCATACATCCCATTGAAAAGTAGATATATATGTGCCAAAAATGGAATAAAATGCCACATCCAAGGATGTTATTATGTTATGGACCTTCAAACAAGATTCCCAAGTTTTTTTCCTAGGAAAAAATAGCACTCCTTTTTAATTGAAAAATGAAAACATTTCAAATTTCTTCAGTTTTTCTGTTGTTTAGGTGGTGCCTTTATAAAATGAATTGGGAAAAACTGTAAAGGTTATTATCTTCTGTGTACTGATTTTTTTTTTTACACTCTATCTTATTTATTGTGGTTGTTTATTAAGAAACAATCAGTCTGCTTTTCTGGTGGGAACCATGAAGGATGCAGAAGCGAAGAAGAAAGTTCCTGCTAAGCCAGAAACCCCTAAGAAAAAGCAGAAGAATTTGCAGAACTGAAGGTCAACCGCCTGAGAAAGGAGTTTGCCCAGCGCATGCTTCGAAAGACAAAGATGAAGCTTATCTATGAAAAAGCTAAGCACTGCCACAAGGGATCTAGTTAGATGTATGGAACTGAGAGCCGAATGGCTAGGATGGCAAGAAAAGCTCGACTTTTATGAACCTGCAGAACTCACATTGGCATTTCATCGGCATCAGAGGTATCAGTGGCAGGAGTCCAAAGGTCCAAAAGGTGCTGCAGCTTCTACACCTGTGCCACGTCTTCAGTGGCCCCTCTCTGTTAAACTCAGCAAGGCTGCAGTTGGTACGCTGAGGACTGTGGAATCACACACCGCATGGACTGCCCAAACCGGAAGTCAGTAAGCGGGTTGATCTACTGATCAACCAGAGTGTTTATGGCAAAATCAGCAAAAAGTGAATTGCCCTAACAGATAACACATTGACTCAATCTCTTGGTAAATTTGGCATCATCTGCATGGAGGATACGATTCAAGAGATCTGTAGATTGGAAAATGCTTCAAAGAAGCAGACAGCTGCCTGTGGCCCTTTTCCATGAGGTGCAATGAAGAAAGTGACCATCCATTTCGTGGAAGGTGGAAATGCTGGCAAAAGGGAAGACCAGACTGACAGGCTTTTACTGGAAGGATGGACTAAGGCATCTACATAGTTATTTCTGAAATCTGGTCAGTCAATAAACAGTGACTTCTTTCAAATTTAAAAAAAAAAGGGAAATTCAGAGATACCTTCAGACTAGCTTTAATTCTCTTCTATGAAGTAATTTTGTTATTCTGTAAATTCACATAACAATTCTAATATTTATCACTAGCTGCATGGTTAAATGAGAGAATACCTCTGCTTATACTTGTTTTGAAACTAGGTACGAAAGGGTTACTTATCTCCTTTCTTCCATCTGTGTTTCTTTTTCATGTTACTTTTGCCTGTGGACGTATAACTATGAAATTATTCTATTAAGATGGGAATACTGAATTTTTGAACTAATGTATATTTGTGTTACACTGGGGAAAAGATGCCAATTTCCTATACTGACACATGCCTTAAAATGCTAGAAAGCAAAGGGCCTGATTTTGTTTCAAAGTTGCATTTTAGAGGGACGCACCTCACAGTTATCTTGGGAAGTGGTACAGTTCTTGACAAGAGTGGTAATATATTTCTCCGGTAGATGGCGCAAGCATTCCCTGAAAATAAAAAATATTTTTGTCTCCTAACTAGAGAACTCAGTAATAAAGGTGGCTATTTAAGTAGTAGTAATTTTCAAGACACTTTCTTTTGAAAAAAATGTAAGAAAAAGAGGTTAAAAAAAGGTGAAATAGTAGTTCACTTTGGACATATCAAACTTGTCAAGACATTTTATCAAATTAATGCAGAAAAACCTTAATGTTTAGTACTATATGAATAATCAAAGATGTCATTGAGGTCAGTTTTAACAAAAATATCTAAGACTTGAAGTTCTGAATATGTTTTATAAATGACAAAGGTTTTCTGTTGACTACCTTGGTTTCATTTTCCTTTGTATCCTGCATTTATAGGCAGAAGCATTGTCTATATAGTTTAATAGGCAAGTAAATAAATAAATGGGATCCTTAAGCTTTAAGTTAAGGAAGAAAGAAAAATGTTTTATAAACCTAACCCAATGAATTCCAACCTGATTGTACATGGTCCTCTTACTGCCATTGCCTGTATTTTGTTACTTATTCTCTTTCAAATAAACAAATGCATGTGAAAGAGAAGCCGAACATCAAAGGACGCTTTCCTGTAGTTGTCTGGGGTTTCTGGTCCATTGATAAATAGCGATTTCTTAAGAACCTGGGGAATTCAGTAGTTGGGAAACACAATGTACATACTCTATAGAAATACTATTTTATCTGTTGGAGAACTATTTGCTTTGTTGTTGTAACTTGTGTGATATCATAGTTACATTTTACTTTAGAAAAAGACGTACTTAAATTTTCACCCCACGTTTTGAAAGATTCTTTTTAACAACTGGGCAACACTGAAAAATTTTATTGCTCTCCTCCAGATTTCTAAAAAGTTCTTTAAAAAGTTAAATTGAAATTGTTTTTGGAATATTGCACTGCTGGCACGACGATGATGATGGTGATGATGGTGATGATGATGGTGATGGTGATGATGGTGATGATGGTGATGGTGATGATGGTGATGATGATGATGATGATGGTGATGATGGTGATGATGGTGATGATGATGATGATGATGATGGTGATGGTGATGATGGTGATGATGATGGTGATGATGGTGATGATGATGGTGATGATGGTGATGATGATGATGATGGTGATGATGATGGTGATGATGGTGATGATGATGATGGTGGTGATGGTGATGATGGTGATGATGGTGATGATGATGGTGATGATGGTGCTTTGATTTACACTGTGCCTTACAGTTTCAGAGGCTCTCCTGCATACATCGTTTCACTAGACTTCGTAATGACAGTGTCTGTTATAGTAAGGGCAAGTCTCACTCTTCCCGTTTTACAGGTGAAAACGTGAAAGTCACATTGCGCACACAGCAGCGAAAGGGATTCAAGAGAATCGTTCATTTGTGTTCTCGTTTCCTGTTTCCCTTTCTTCTCTCCCCCTTTCCTTTACCGCCTCCCTCGCAGACCAGATCATCTTTAACCTTTCGCCTCTATTTTGGAAAAGCACTTATGCTGCACTAATACTTGCTGCCATGTGAAGGGGCATCCATGACAGTAATATCCCTGGCTTCTCTCCACCCCTCCCCCCTAAAGAAAACGTATCTAATTGATTAGCTTGAGAGCAGGGACTGGCCATGCAAAGATCAGCTCTGTCCTCTCTGTCTGTCCTTTGAAGGTGAGTTCTCCGAGGGGAGTACCTGCCCCCTGCGTCTGCCTGCGCACCACCGGCCGCAGAGCCTCCATGGGGCAGGCCCGCCTGTCAGGCAGTCTGTGACAGGGGTGAGGAAGGCGCGTCCGATAATGGTACCGAACCTCGTAAGGGAGCCTGCTGCTTACAGAAGTAAATACATTTTGTATTACCTTTATAAGGTGATGTTTTAGCCTCCTGTTAACTCTTTTGTCTTCAGCCTGTTTGTTCAGAACTCAGAGAAAGAAAAGAGGTACTAAAGTATTGGGCCACCTCCAAGATTCCAACAATGTTTACATATCAGAAACTTAAGAAAAGAAAATTAGTGGGAATTATAATATCAGTGGCATTTTCAGATATTTAGACATAGAATGTATTCTGTATCATTTTGACTTAAAAGGCCCTTGCGATACTGTGACCTTGGGGCTATTTTCAGCACTGGTTCAAAGGGTCTTATCGAAAGTCTGCTAGTCCCCTTTTCCAGGTACTTGGACAGTAGGCGGAATGGACTCCTGAATATCTACTTGTTCTTGCTTTCATAGCAGCCACTTCATGGTTCCTTTATGCTGTTAAGTCTTCTTCCATATTAGGATAACATTCCTGCTGCTAAAACTATTTGAATATTCTTGATGAAATAAATATAAAAATACCCGCTCCATGGAACATCCAAAGTCTATACAAGCCTTTCCCTTTTACCTTGATGTACTGTATGTACATTCTTGCTAGAGTTTACTTTCTTCATTATGTTTCTATTGTAAACTGTTCTAATGACAAAACTAGAAACAGCCATTAGTTATTCCAAAAACTGTTTGTGGGATATCTGCCCTGTGAAGGATGGTGTCAGAACAAAGTGGTGACTCGCCTGGTGTGGTCCTTGCCCTTGCAGAGATTTCAGCCTTGTCATAGAATTAGACATTAGTCCAGTACACCATGTCATAGGCTAGGCAGGGCTATGGAAGAAATCCTCTAATGCAGGTAATGAAATTTGACCATATCGGGGATATCAGGGAGGGCTTCTCTGAGAAAGTGGTAGTTGAAGTGAGGGTTAGGAAGAAATTGGAAATGTGTGATTCAAGAACTGAATTTAACTTTTTGGAAAAGGATGGAACTATAAAATGTGTGGGACTGATGGGGTGTGACAGACAACACCCGAACAATTAGAGGAGCCGCAAGAACTCCGAGTATTTGTGCACAGGCGTACTTGGTGTAAAAGTGAGCCAAGAAAAGTATCCAAGGGTCTCAGCACAGGCAGTGTTTACACACGCGAGCAATCAAAGAAGTGTCTATGACCTACGAACATGTCCGGAATTCGAGAATAGGATATCAGAGAAAGATTAGCAAGGACAAGAGCAAAACTGGGTCTTCAGCCTAGGGTACTGGGCAGCTTACGAAAACAGCCACTTAAGTGCCAGGGGACAGGGATGGGTCTAAGTAGGGCACGGAGGCCAGGTGCAAGGTCAGGGCTGCAGTGGCCACAAGGGGATCTCACTGCTCAGTCCCTCGAACTTCCAACCAGATCCCCACAGTCCTTGAGTACAGATAAGATGGATGCAAAGCATAAAATTAAAAGTTCAAGTGACAGAGTTCAGGTAGAAGGCTGTTAGAAGGGAATTTGTGAAACATACTGGCATCAGGAGGAATTCCGATTCCTTTGTAAATGGCTTACATGAAAATAGTCACTTTAAAGGTGAGCATTACCAGTCTGTTACCTAAATTTCAGTGCCTTCCGGATGTGTTCCCTGTTAACTAAGATCCGAGGAGAACAAGAAACCATTCTGGAATCGAGTGATATCCATGAAGATTATGATTCAAACATAAATCTTTATTATAGATTCCTAGTAAGATGACGTTAGAAGTGAAGAAGGTATTTTGATTATGATTAGGGTATTAGTTAATTTCTAAAAGAATGTAAAAACTCAGATCTATAATTTTATTGCTTAAAGACTCAGTAGTAGTAATCTAATCCTGCTCATTTCCTGAAGTGTATGTTGATGATATTGTACCTACAAGATCTTCTGTGAAACAGATTCTGTGATTTTGGAAACACGACATACTCTCCCCCGCCCCTCTCTATTCTTCATCGTCCAAGTCTGTTACAGCCGCTTACACGTCCTCACCTATAGACTTTGGCTTTGTTTAACTCAGTACCTCTCGTATTTGCCCACCAAACCCATTCTTTGACTGCCCGATATGTCTTGGTATCCAGCTGTTCCAAGATACACACAAACTAAAAACATTGACTCCCAAATATCTTCTCAGTGATTTTCTTTTCAGCATGTATGAGGTGCACAAAATGGGCATTTTTGGACATATTTTACTTTTTATATTAAATTTGATTCATCCTAAATATAAAGGTGGTAGAACAGTATCTCTGTTAATAGAAGCAGCAGCTGAGGCCTTCTAATTTGTATTAACTCAAGGTTACCTGTATTTTACATAATGTTTAACAGTGTTTGATCATTTTGCTTTCAGTTGGGAATATTGTGCCTCAAAAGGGAAGGTATTTTTAATAGTCAGTGAGATGTACTTGGATACATACAGAAAAGCTCTTGGGGAAACTTTTGTTTCATTTTTACCAAACCATTTACATTTTCAGGGAGAGGAAAGCTTAACAGAGTATCTTACAGAAATATCTAGTATTGCCTCAATGAATTATCTCATTTTAGATCTTTAGGGGCCCTGGAGCTTGTTTGCAGAGCCGAGAGGAGTATCCTTCCCTTCGAAGAGTGTAACTGACTGAACCCCAGAGCTGTGCCCTCCTCCTGGGGCATGGACATAGACTTGACTCTGCAGGTTTCCCTGGTTGGAGTAGGTTGCTGAACAAATTCTTAGAAAAATTGTCCCCTATTATCTTTTGAGCTATTTTATAACCAGCTTGCAGAGTCCACTATTTTTTTTTGAATTTTTAACAAGGCAGTGAAGTTTTTGCAGATTCAAAGGAAGTATTACCATATTTTGGAGAACATCTAAACTGAGGAAAAACATGAAATAGTGCTTTACAAAATATGACCTCTGTGATAGAGTATATTAGAAAGAGACCCTATGTAGTTGTATAACTTTGTAAATACAAGCATTGGTGAGGTCACAAACCATTACAAAATATGGATTTGGACACTTTTTCTGCTAATTAAGATATAAAAGAAGGCTGATCAGTCATCAAAGCTAAACTGTAGGGAAATCTATCTTTTTAATAAGAGAGTTCTCTGTAGAGTTTGATTTAGTTGGATTGTTTGGCTTACATGTAACTATTTATAACTGCTTTTCATAGAACTACTTACATGGTTTCCCCAGTTCTGTTTTACTTCTAGACGACAGTGCATTGCCCTGGTTTTAGAACACCCCCCTTAAGAAGGATCACATAGCTCTCCATGTCTTCTCTGGGGGGCGAGGTATGGGGTTTTATGGCCTTCTCAGCTTGCGGTCTGCCTCTATTCATATTCTAGATTGTACAGTGGCAAGCCAGTTTTTAAAAGGTGGCTTTTATACCTTACTTAGACTGTTAAATTAATCTAATAATGCTCACCTGAGCTGTTACTTAACTCAGATTAAACTAGCAAAAGATGGGGCTTAGGAAAAGGCGGGTGACAGTTTTTATATTATGTATTCTACAAAATGTGACTCAAAATGAGTGAAGAACTCTACATTTTACTAGTTTGCTTTTATAAATCTCCTGTTTATATAGCACACAATTTTAATTTCTCATTCTACAATAGGAATTTCTGAATTTTCTTCATTCGTACATGCTCTCAAATATGACATAGTTTTGTTTGGTGAGGATCCCGCCCTTGCCTCCCTGCCTCTGTATTCTTTCCCACGAGAATTCAGGAAGAATAAAAAGCCAACTGGAAAGTATTTACTTCTAAGTTTCCTAATGCCCAGGTCACACTGTTGTCTTGAATCAGTTCCTTTTTCTCATCCTTAGCTGAAAACAAAACCAATAATAATAATAATAATAATAATAATAATAAGGCCTTAATCTTATGGGGTTAAATAAAAGAAAGAAAGTAGTGGAAGGAAGACTCCTTTTATGCAAGCCGCAGAGACTGAAAGTGCCTGAGGGCGTTTGGTCCCCATTGGTTTTCACATCAAATGCAGTGGTGCCCACAGATAGCCTGTATTGTTGTCAGTTAAATGGGATCACGAGTGACTGAAAGGTGTTTGAGAATGAACCGAAAATCATTTTCACAAGTGGATGATTACTTCTGCCACATGTTAACCGAACTCTATCAGAATGGCCCGGATTTTTGAGCCTGCATTAATTGCTCTTTCAACCTTGACTGAGGTTTCTCTTTAAGAAAGCCCTTTCCATGGCTAAACTACTCTATATATTGATTTTTTCTTTCTGTATTTTTCCTTGAAAAATAAAGGCTTGTAGAAGAAAGGGCTTTATCATTCAACATGTAGATTGATTGTTCCATTTCTTTGAATAAAAAGAAAAAGCTAGACTCATAAGTGATCCACCAAAAGTAATAGTCCTTTTTTTCAAGCACTGAATAATTCCCATATTCTGTATACAATTATGTTTTTCAAATATTCATTAGTGATGATTTTTCATCATAAAGTAAAACCATGAACTCTCACAGCATGCACTCGGCGCAAATAAATTGTCATATTCTCCTTTCTATTGCAAGTGTATACTACCACTCTAATTGAAACTAAATGGCAATATTTAGTAATATGCTTGGAGAATTTTGGTGTTGAAGTATTCTTTGAACAATCTCCAAGTTAGAAACATTTTAAAAAATACTTTTAAACTGCTTGGATAAATGACATTTATTTCATGTTACCATTTTATATTTCAAATACAGCGTAGAGAATATTAGCTGCTGCCTTACTAGAATAACAGGATATATTTTAGTTCAGATATATTGTGTTATAATGATGACTTAAATTTCAGTTTTTTAAGCTAATTAGAAAATGAGTTCTTAAAATTTCATTAACTTTTGTGATTATATATATTAGCAGATATTGCATAGTATTTATAGAAAAATTACTTATTAGTAAAAATTCTGAGTTTTTTTTATTTAAGGTAAGACATTGCAGCATGTTATTTGTGAATCTGTTTTTTAAAAAACCTTTTGAAAGAGGTGCTGTGTATAAAGAGCATTCACAATAATTGTATAGGCCTGGCTGAGCAGCTCATTGGATTGGAATATTGCTTGGATGCCAAGGTTGTGGGTTCAATCCCCAGTCAGAGCACATACAGGAGTCAACCAATGAGTGCATAAGTGGGTCAACAACAAATCAATGTTTCTCTTTCTCTCTCTATTGAAGGTTTAACAAAATAAGCAAAGTAGTTTTTCTGATTGCCTTTGTTTTGCTGAAGTTTATTTTTTAAAATATTTTATTTACTTATTTTTAGACAGAGGGGAAGGGAGGGAGAAAGAGAGGGAGGAAACATCAATGCATGGTTGCCTCTCATGTGCCCCACACCAGGGACCTGGCCCGCAGCCCAGGCGTGTGCCCTGGCTGGGAATCGAACCAGTGATCCTCTGGTTCACAGACCAGCACTCAATCCACTGAGCCGTACTGGCCAGGGCTGAAGTTTATTTTTAGCGCACTTTATTTTAATCATATCTGTTGTTGAGATCATCTTTTTAGAATAAGACATAATCGTAAGGATCAACTTATATCTAAAACATTTTTATTCCTGTGTTGGCACATTCTGATGGGTTTCATAAAAGCTCTGCTTTTGCTTTTCCACAAATGAGAACTTTCTGAAGTGTGGCGTATGTTCCAGTTGGCTTATTAACGGATGACTCTTTTACGGATCATGCTGATACCACAAAGACTGTGTATACAGCTTTCAGTATAAGTGTTGAGCTACTCTAATGATCATATATAACTATTGACATCGATAAAAAACATTTTGTGTTCCTTGTTGATAGTAACTATACTGACTTGAACTTTGGTCATACCAAAATTCTTTTGTTTTCTCCTTTTGGCCCCCCTTCTCTTGACTGTTTTTCCTAAAAGCATAAAGCATGATCTATTTACCCACATATTTTAAATATATAATCAAAAAATCTTAAAATTCAGTTTCTTATGTCTTTGATACTTGAGAATAGGGCACGGCCTAGGAATAAATAGAAATGCTAAAGAAATAGTCCCAGGCGAAGGAAACATTGATACACATTGCGTTGGTCTTGTGTCTTGTTTCCTCGCAATGATTCCTGTGTTTCTTTGGAGCAAATAGTACTCTCCTTTAGAAACAACCCTAGAAGAGGGATTAATACTTTAAAGTTGTTGCTGTGTTTATGCTGATTCATAAAGCCAAATGCTTTAAGGCTTTACTTTTCTGTGTTAAACCTGAGCTTTGTGCCAGTGCTGCTGATTTCTTTGTTACCTAATCCTGTGTAAGAAGAGTAGGTTTTAAAGTTAAACAGGCAATTTTTTGTTCAAAGGGAACAACTTCTTAATACCTTACTTAAGTTGGATGTGCTGATGAAAGCAAACCCTTTTAAATAGTATCTGAGCAGTTATTTTTATAATAATCTAAAAAATCTAAAATACTGTAGTTACATGAGTATTGTGATACATTGGAAATATTTCAATGGAAAAGTGTTATGTGTAGTACAAATTAGCAATGGAAATATGTGCTTTTGAACTATGATAGGTACAATAGAATATCTCTTTCATTCCAGTCAAATAGTAATTCTTGGATCTAATTTAACTTTGATTAGGGGATTTTCCCCCCTAGGGCCACACTCTAATAGATTAGTGGAAAATGTTGTATGACTGTAAAAATGGCTTATATGAATGTGTTCCTTCGGTTTTCATCCTAGTCTTACTTACTGAAATAATTTAACAAGGATGAGGAAAAAATGTGTTTAGAACCAAATTCTGTAGTGTAATGAAAATGAATAATGTTGAAAGACCCACCAAAAAAAAAAATCAAAACCTTGTTTTCCTTTTTAAAGTAAGATGAAAAAGATTCACAGGGCCTATTAGAGAATGTTGCTCTCATGCTGGGTGATAAATATTTATTTTATTGGATAGCATTATAAATTATCACATAAAACCAAGTTAGATGTGTGGTCTAGTTTGACTGGGGTTTGACAGGTCTGATTTACATGCCCTTGAAAAAAACCTCTTTTTTATTTGAGTTAATCATACAATCAGGAGGAAGCTAGTAATGACTCAGCAGGTAAAAAACCTAAATTCAGAATGAATACAACTGTAGAGCAACCCACCAGCAGATCCGTTCTCTAGAGATGCAGTCTCTCTCTAGGATGACACATATACACTTCTTGTTCCCTCTGTCTTTGTTGAGTGAAATCAACTTTCAGAAAGCAGTAAAAACCCAGTTTGCCCAGAATTCAGATGACAAGAATATATTCCTAATAGACTTAAAAAATTGTAAACTATTTTAAAGGGGGAATAAATGGTTATGGAGACTTGACTTGGGATGATGAACACATGATTCAATATACAGATGACGTGTTATAGATCGTACCCCTGAAACCTATATTGTTCTATTAACCAATGTTATCCCAATAAATATTTTAAAATTCTAAACTATTTTTATGAAACAAATAAATGAGAAAGTAAATAGCTTCCAAGGATCTGTTTAACTAATGCTGTTGCTATTGTACGTCAGATAGAGTTCACTGCTTCAGCTGGGCCTTGTCTTTTCATGGAATTCTGTACTTACAATCAGTGGTCATAATAATGGCCCTGAGATGTGCTATCGTCCTTTCTAAATCATTAAAGAAAGATCAAATTATATTTTATGACTATTTGAAGTCAAATAAACATATTGTATACAAATTCTTTAAAAATCTGTTATATATATATATAGTCTATGTAGAGCAGCTCAATTTTCAATAGTTAAGAATACTTGAACATCACTATGTAATGAACAGAATCAATTGCCTAGCAGAATATAGTATGTTAAAAGTAACTTCAGTATATTTTTTCTGAAATAAAAAATCTTATTGGAATTTTATCTCTAAAATAGGTAATTTATAACCTAACACTCAACATTTTAAAAAACACAAACAAAATAAAAGAACTGTGATTCAACAGCAAAGCTAGTCATAGCAAAGCGTGACATAGCAAAGCTGGTCAAACATGGGTGAGGGGAGAATGCATTTTGGTTTTTCTCCAGATGCTTTCTAATGAATGTAGTATTTGATTGTAAATGAATTTTAAGTGCTTTGGCTTCCTTTTCCTTACTCTCCACAGTTCAGCCTTCCCAAAGCTGCTGAGACCACTCATTGACAAAGGATTTAAACTGCTCCAAATTCCAGAACTTGAGAATAGCCTTGAAAACTGCAAAATCCACTTAACCGTTAAAGCTTATAGGAGTTCTCCACTGTATTCAAGATAAAGGGACAAAATTTTTATCTTTGGTCTGTTGGTATTCAACTTAGTCATACCAGAAATACTATTCATGGAGCCATAATGACCACATCCCCCAAATCCTTAATAGAGTAATTTTTTCTGACTATATATTTTTATTGTTGTTCAAGTACAATTGTCTCCATTTTCACCCCACCGCGCCCCCTCCACCCCACTCATCCCCGCCTCCCACCCTCCAGCCCACCCGTTTTGGCTTTGTCTGTGCGCCCTTTATACATGTTCCTTGTGGCCCGTCCCCTATTTTTCCCCTGGTATCCCTCTCCCCCCTCCCCTCTGGTTACTGGCAGTTTGTTCTTTATTTCAGTGTCTCTGGTTATATTTTGCTTACTTGTTTGAGTATGATGTATTCTCATACATTGCTACTGGTAATGCAAAATTTTACAGCCACTTTGGAAAACAGTTCGGCAGTTTCTTACAAAGTTAAACAAACATTTTTTACATTTACCTCAATCCCACACCTAGACATTTACTGGGAGAAATGAAAACATGTGCCCATACAAAGACCTGCACATGAATGTTTACAGCAACTTTATTTATGATAGGCAAAAATGTGTCAACAGCCCAAATGTCCACTGGTGAATGGATGAACACATCGAAGTAAATTCCTGCAGTGAAATACAATATTCAGTGATAGGTAGGGACTTCTGATACAGACCACAATATTGACGAATCTCAAAAGCTTTATACTGAGTGAAGGAAGGCAGACCCAAAAGGCTAAAAACTGTGTAATTCCACTTATATGAGATTCAGGAAAACAAAGTGAAAGGTCAGAAGTCAGGTCCGAGGTTTCAGAGGTGGGGGTATGAGTCGGAGGCTGTCTGTAAAGGGCAGAAAGCAACCTTTGGGGGACGGAAATGTCCTGAAAGCTTGCTGCGGTGGCGGTCACGTGCCTAGGCTGACACTCCTCAAGCTGTAGCTGAAGTGAGAGAGTCCTACTCCACAGGAACTGTCCCAGTCAGCGTCAGCGTTGGAGCAGTGGAGATGTGCTCACTGTAGAAACGGGGAATGAAGAAAGCCATGATGAATATGAAAGTCACCTTAATCCCACCAGACAGATTCTTTTGTATTATTATTATTAATTATTGTGCAAGTTTATTTTGATACATCTTTCTGGGTTTATTCCATGCATATACTTTAAGCGCATGTGAATGCTCTTTTTAACTTAACATTACAATAATTCTTTTTATATACACTCTGTATTTATAATTCTTTTATATCGTTTCTTGCCATCACTTTTAATGACAGTCTTATTCCTTACTGTTTGATTCTTAAGTGGTTTTGAGAGCTTGCTCTTAAACAATATTGATAAACATATTTTTTCTTTATTCTTCCCTCAATTATAAATGTGTTTTATGCCAAGAATATGCTTTGATACCAGTGGGAAAAAGTATCTAAACAGTGATACTTGATATTTAATTTCAGAATTCATCCTTATAGTAAAAAAAAAAACCGTCAAATTTGTTTAGTTTGATGTGTTTTTATTTAATATAATTGTATATTGAATAAAATATTTTTAACTTTTCTGATATATTAAAATATATATTTCTGATGTATTCCATTCATAACCATTTGTTTTACATAAAATTTTTTGTCTGCCTAAAATGAAAACTAAAGGACAGAAACTATCATATTTTCCTGAATAGCATTTATAACATTTCCTTTATGCAGTTTATCTTTTGTTGAATTTAACTTTTTTCTTAGGTGGAGATGGAAACTTTTTTGACCAGTTACTTTCTAGATATGTTCAGTCAAAATTGTGACTTCTGTCTGCGTTCAGTTGAATTCTTTCTTACAGTACAATAGCCCAAAATACCTTGAAGCTCAACATTCAAATGCCTACCTTGCTTCTAGTCTTAAATCGTCTTTTATTCTACCTTAGAACACCTTCCAATATACACATGTATGCATCCCCCAGCCCTCTGCTTTCTGTCTTAAGAGAAAACATACATTTTCATTCCAGATTTGTTGAGCCGTATTTTGAATGAGGTTGCAACTGACAGTATTATTCTCTATGCAGTACCTTCACTGTCAGCAAGACTTAACCTTGACTTGCTTGTGGTGTTGATGGTTTGTGTATCAATATTCACTTTCACTTATGTATGACCCAGTTGCTCAGCAACATGCTAAATGAGACACTTTGAAGGAGCTGAGAAACAGGCCGTGGTCACAGGCAAAGGTTATTCCAAAGGACTCCTTGGCTCCTGGGCAGCTATTTGGTGCACACCTCGCAAGTGCACTTTTACAGGAGGCGTCTGTTGTGTCCACAGCATCTCGCTCGTGAGGTCATTGCTGTTAACCCTGTAACGGGAGGTTGGGTGTGTGCATTTCAGGAGAGGGAAATTACGTAGGAAAGACAGAAAGAGAGCAGCTAAACACCTTTCACCAGACTCACAGAAGAGAAATTAGAGGGTAGAGCAAAGGTGGGGCAAAGGGCTTTAAGGGGACCTCAGGAGAGGAGAGTGACAGGTGAAAACAGTGGCGGTAGGTATCCGTCAGGGGCTAAATGAATTCGTGTTCCTTCCGAAGCCCAGATGGTATGGTATCAAGGGCATGGTGAGAGCCGAGTACTGTACAGGTTTCCCAAACATGCCCGCTAGCTGATGTGTCTGGAAGAAAACAGAGCATTGATTTGGGCAGTGTGGGTGATACTTTCCAGTGCAGGAGCCTAGTTTTTATTCTGACTTCTAGTAACTTCAGGGTTTTTTGTTTGTTTGTTTGATTCTGAAAATTTATAAAACACAGAGAATAAAGAAGGAAACCGAATCATCCATAACCCCACCACTCAAAGATAACTATTACTAATATTTTGGAATATTTATTTCATATACGTATATATGTTTTACAAATTCCAAATCATTACATATGTGTGTAGTTTTGAATCTGTGCTTTTTGTGTAAAATCCTATAGCGAGATATTCTTTATGTTGCTAATTTTATCAAAAATATAATTTAGCAACAGCATGGTATTTTTTTCTGTGCATATAACAGCATTTATTAAATAATTCACCTACTGTTAAACGTGTAAGTTGTTGTTTTCAATCATAGAAATAATACCGTTCTGTGTACCCACGCAGTGTACATCTTGATGTGCATAGCTGATTATTTCCCTAATAAGCTCCGGGATGAAAACCTGGGGCTGTCCCTACGTACTGCCATGTTAGCCTGCAGACAGGCGGTCTCGTTACATTGCACTGGTCGTGACTGCGAGTACCATTCGTTTCAGCACGCCTTAGCCAACATCCCCTACTGCTTTTTTACTGTAAAAGGGGGCAAAAGGTATGTTTGCTTTGTTTTACACAAGATAATTCTTTTAATAAGACAGAAACTAAAAATTAAAGCCAAGTTTTCAGTTTTAAAAATTGTAAAAGCCTAGGAACTATAAGCCCTTAAATAAACAATTGGCTATACTGTTTTTTTGTTACTCAAAATTGTATGCAAATTGTGTTAGTCTAAATAGCATCTACAATATTAAACCTTCACTGCGTAAAAAGAGACTGCGATAAAATATTGAAAAAGCTTACTTTAATTTAAAAATTAAGCCTCTATTTATCATATTTTAAACTTCTAACAATGTTTTCTACTTTTGTAGGAGGTGTATGTCTAGTTTTATGGTATTTTAAAATAGCTCTTCATGGCATGCTCATATTTGATTAATATTTAATTTCTCCTTTTTCCTTGATACTTAAACTTAGATCTGTATATTCAGTTAGAACAAAAGTTCTATTTTCAAATGATTGACTACTTTAATCATTTTAATTCAAGTTACTACTAGCATTGCAAAGTTAAACAAAAGCATTGGTTGAAATATGTTAAATCACACCACGTCACCTTTGTTATTGTCTGAATTTCATAGTTAGGAATAAATGCAGCAAGATGCTTTCATAAATCAGGTAACCCCCCAGATTATGGGCCTGGCACGGGCCATAGAAATCAGCATATCTAGCCCTTTCTCTTGGTCGTTGAGAAAATAGAAACCGAGGTTGATGCAGCCACATTTCTGGGTCACTCAGCTTGACAGTGACTCTTCCTTCACCCGGGAAGTTTTGCTCTGCATCCAGCTCCTCCCCAAGCCGCCCTCTGAGAACTGAAACATTTAGTACTGTCTTCTCAGTTCATGGCCTTTGTCTCTCCTACGAAGTGTGTGTAGGAGTCAAGTTCCTACTGGTTCCTTGACGATCCTTTCTAACTCCAACTACGTTCAGTTTGTGATATGAACCGACAAATTGATAAGCCACATAAATCAATTGCCTTTCAAGAGCCTAGAATAAGCTCGGTCACTTTGTAAGACAGAAGCCACATGTAGTCTCAGATTCCAAATGAACTAAACTTTACCTCTGGCAGGCCGTTCTCAAGAATAAATGCCTGTGGAAGAAAGATGGTTACACAGAACCACAGCACTACTCATGTAATGTATTCTTTTGCTTGTTTGCTCTTCTCACCAGATACCTGTATGCCCTTGGACAGAAGGTTTGGAAGAGATGGAAGAAACGTTACTTTGTTCTTGTTCAGGTTAGTAAATTTTCTCCCTGTTAATCACTCTAAGACAGCTATTCTCAAACTTTTCTTTCTGTGGGCCTTATCTATCAATATTGACTACATGAGAAAGTAAAATTGAAAAACTTAAAATATTTAATTCATTTTACAATAAATGTAGTAAGTTCATTACATGCTAATACAAATTACATTTTTATATACAACTATTTTCCAAACCAAACAATTTAGTGTAATAAGTGGCATTTTTTATGCTTCTCTACCTCTCTTTAGTGTTTTGTTTAATTGAATATAGCCATATTTCATATCAGCTCCTACATTCAATCTGTTGCGATATCGGATCAAGTTTAGCCTCTGGAAAACTCTGGAAAACTGTACACTTGGGAGAAAATGACTATGAAAAAAGCAGATAATGTCTGAATATTATAGAAAGAGTTTTGGCTTCACACATCCCCTGAAAAGATCTTGAAGTTCTTCAGGATTACAAGACCACACCTTGAGTACCAATGCATCATTCTGACATTTTAAAGATAAATGTAATGCATCAAAGCACTCATTTGTTACATGAGTATGCCATATATATCACTTACTTACATAATTATGTCTTTAAATCTCTTGATTGGTGGACTTGTTTGTATAGGATTCAGAATGCAGACAAATTACTGGAATGTACAGTTTGGGCTAATTCTTTTGTAGATTTATCTTGTGTTCTTTTTGAATCATGGATAATATTTGCTCATAGAATACAGTCATTAAGTTAAGTTTACATTAAAGATTACTTTCTAAGTAATGGTCATTCTATTCTATGGTAAACCTAAGCTATTTTATTTCCAATGGAAATATATGGAAACACTCATTCTTGGAATTCATAACAGAAAACATGTAACATCTCATAGATTCCTACCCACACTTTAAGCAAGCTTAAATGATCTAAATCAGAATGACATGGTGAAATGCCAAGAAAGGAAAATTGTCATTTGCTGTCTTCTAGAAATAAGCCATCTATCAGTTGCTGAATAAATTATGTGGCATAATGGCATAGAAATTTCATGAAAAGTATAAAAATTTGGTCAAAATAGTTTTATCTACATGGCAAACAGCCAGTCTATTGTTTTTTCCAGGCCTAAAATGTAACCTTTTCTTTCTTTTTCACTCTTTTTTCTCATTAATTTTTTATTATATAATCTTTGTTATATTTTTTCCATTACCATGTAGTCCCTTTATACCTCCCTCCCCTCAGCAGTCACCACATTGTCGTCCAGGCCCATGAGTCCTTTTCCCTTTTGCTCAGTCCCTCCACCCCCTGACTTCCCCACCCCAAATAGCTGTCATCTGCTCTCCATCTATGAGTCTTATCTCTGTTTTGCTTGTTAGTTCAGTTTGTTTGTTCGACTCCAAATATGAGTGAAATCATATGGTATTTTTCTTTCTCTGACTGGCTTATTTCACTTAGCATGATGTTCTCCAGGTCCAATTAGAACCAGTATCTGATCAACTAATTCAATCAAAGATAGACACACATGTGCACACACATTGACAGTCTTTTCTTATGAAGTCCAAGCATTTTCTTTGAGTAAGCGTCCCCTATTTTGAGTTGTTGGTGTTCTGTCCTCTAAAAATCACACCCGTAAGTCATCTTCTTTCATTTATATGTTTAATTTCTTCACATTGACACAAGAACTGAAATGCGTTTACTAATCAGTTTGAGTGCAGATCTTTCTGGACATTTTGATTTTATTCCCATTTACTGTATAGGTGTCTTGCTCACTCTAATCTTACAAAAATCCTCTTTGCCTATTCATTCCTCTCCTTCCCAACCACTGGCCTTTTTTGTCTCCATAGTTTTTTCTTTTCCAGAATGTAATATTGTTGGAATCATACAGTCTGTAGCCTTTTCCAGTTGGCTTCTTTCCCTTAGTAACATACATTTAAGGTTTTCCATGGCTTCAGAGCACTTTTATTTTTTAAGCACTGAATAGTATTTTATTGCCTGGATGAATCACAGTTTATTTATCCATTCACCTGTTGAAGGATGTCTTGGTTGTGTCTAAGCTTTGGCAATTATGAATAAAGTTACTTTAAATATCCATGTGCAGGTTTTTGTGTGGAAATAAGTTTTCAACCCTTTGGGTAGATACCAATAGTGTGCCATGTACAATCTCATGTTGGCAAACTTGCGCAAGAGGTAGTGGCGTACTGCATTTCCATTGTATACAGTACGGTATTAATCCAATGATGAAATACACACTGTATTTTATTTCAATTTAATATTCTTTTAATGTGTTTGAATTAGCATTTTTATATTGTTTTAAATTTTTAGGCAAAAATAATTAAAATCATAAATAATATATAAATACCCATATACCGCAAAATCCTGCAATATAGCGAAAACTCCACAATACAGAATTAGATATATATATTTTTTAAAACCCACAATACGGTGAAGCTGCAATAAGTGAACCACAATGTAGCGAGGGACAACTGTACTCTTTGTATTTATGATTTAACCAAACTGAATTATTTAAAGAATAATTATTCTTTATTAGGTCAGTCTGGAGTGGTCAATTGATTACCTTACATTTTTGGCCAGGTATGGTTCAAGGTAGCCCTTTACTCCTTATCTTATTTTCTGGCATGTGATCCTGAGAGTCAGAACTTACAGGACAAACTAGTGTACTTTGATTATCACTCCATAAGAGGGTTTGGAAATAAAAGAAGCATTTTGAATACTTTGACATCATTGATTGGTATGTCTTTGAGGAACATTAACAATGTCTTTGGGGAGCTAGAAAGTTCTCCCAGTGACAAAAATATGTTTTAACATTTTAAAAGGCAAATTTTAATTCAAACCAAAGTAGATAAATCCATGTACTCCACAATTAAAATTTAGAAAAAAGTCACCAAACTATAATGAATTCAGATTTATTCTCCCTGAGGCATCCTCTTAAAATTTGAAGTCACATTTAAGCCTTATATCTCTGCACAAGTATATGTACATACATGCACTCACAGAGAATTCCATGTCTAAATATGTTGAGATATAAATACCAGTACTTGGCATCTTTTTGAAATTTTAAATACAATTGAATCTTCCTCTCAATTCCAAGTGTATTGGGAAGACAAACTGAATGTTTGAAAGAAATTTCAAAATCAAGGTGGATATGTATGAAGATTCAGTGAGAATGAGCCATTGGAGGACCTCAGTAGTTTTTATTAGTATTTTATTAGTATTTTTAAAGACCGCTCTCATTCTGTCTGCACACAGCTTGGGGGGCCATACCTGTGGGCTGCATTATTGAAAGGTGAGGGAGTCGTTTTTTCTGTGGAGGACAGTGCACCCCTGCTGTGTCAGCTGCTGCCATCAGCAGAATGGTGCTCTGGCGATAATGTGAATCTCATCACCACTTGTGAGTGTGTATTATATGAGTGATATGGCTGGAGACCAGCCATCAGCCCAAGAATTTGTACTCATAAAAATTGATGGTTTGGCCAGCTGCAAGTCGCTGTTCAAAGTGAACACTCGAAGAGCTGCAGAGGTGAAAAGAGACTTTTCAGAGACATTCACGTAAACATTTAAATCAGATTAAAAATGGGAAAATAAATAATTTATTAATGTGGGGTTTTATTTAGCTTGTAAGTAAGATTAGTTTTGGTCCCCATTTAGATCTGGAGCCAGTATAGTTAACAGTATTAAATAGATTTTCATGTTTTTTTTAAGAGGCTGTATTTTTAAATTAAGGTAAATGAGGGTTCATGCTGAATTGAAGAACAGTGACTTGGAAGAATATATTTGAAATCTTACCAAGATTAAGTTTACATATGTTTCTTACTTATTTTTTTGTGCTTCTTCAGTGTTTCAGTATTAGATTTGGAGGATATCATTGGTATAAAGTACTTATGATACTAAAATATTTTAGTTCATTTTAATTGTTATTTAATAGCTTTAAAATTCTCTTTGTATTTACGATTTAACCAAACTGAATTATTTCATATTTCTGTGTTCTGCTAATGCCTAGTGAAATAACTGTTTGCCCTCAGGTATTATGTATTCTGTAGTAAATCCAAAAATTCCTGAAAAGCATTCATCTATTAATATAATTATTGCCATATTTAATGTAATATTTACTAAGCAATTGTGGAAGGCATTTATGTAAAGCATTTTTATTTAACACATTATATTATTTACTCCTCTGAATAAGGTATGTTTGAGGGTAGGTATTATTTTCCTCATTGTACAGATAAAATTGATATACAAAGGGGTTATATAATTTACCCAAAATTATACCCAAAGTTAGTATGTGGTAGAGGGATCAATTCAGTTCTGTCAGGCTCTAAAGATGAAGTTCCCATTTCCTTTGTCATGTGCCACGATTAAATGGTTGCAGCCACAGTTAATCTGAAGACAAACACACTCGTTAATAATTACTGTGTTCTACATTAAAGAAATGGCCAGTGAGTGATGGCATAAAAAGTCCCGTGCCTCTTGGAGGCCACTTACCGTGTGACATCACTGGAAACTGAAGTAGACATCCGTTGTTTTAACAGAGTGTTCACTGCTTGTTGTCGATGTGTCAGAATGAAGACTTGACATTGCCGCAAACAACAGCAGGCTATCAAGACAAAATGTTAATTACGTATCAGCTGAATTGGCACAGGATGTAAACAGCCAGCCATGCCACTGAGTGATCTGTACATGCTGCAAACATACGAGAAGCACTGTTAGTGATGTGCCATCAAAATCTGCTTTAAATATAAAAAATGGCTGCCCCCACCTGTTGCGCTCTGAAACACTCAGCGCACATGGAGATCCACCACAGCAGGCTGCTGTCGCATATTTGAGAATGCCGCTGTGCATGAAACTCATATGGTCCAGGTTTAGTCCCGGGACGTCACCTGATGCTTGCTTAGGGTAATGTGAAGTGAACAGATATACTGCTGTCAGATCAAGAAAGTCAGGAGACAGTGGCCTCTAGCTTTATGTTTTAAATTGATTTAAAATTTACAAACCTAGAACATGCTCAATGTAGGAAACACTTACACCATCCAGAGGTATTTATGGTAGAAAATAAAAGGTCCTATCAGTACCCCTACCAGCATTGCCACCATATTCCAGTCCCCTTCTCAGAAGTAGCCACATAACCATTGCTAACTTTCATCCTTAAATGGAGTCATTTCATATATATTTCTTCTGTGAATCGTTTTGCTCCCCTTTAAATGTATATCACATTTATATAACAGACAAGATGCCATTTCAATATATAAAAATCCACTTTATGCTTTTAAATGGATAATTGATTCCATAGTATAGATTAACATAATTTATATAACAATTCCCCTGTTTTGATATTTACTTCCCTTTTTAAAAATAAACAATGTTGAGGCCTGGCTGATGAGGCTCAATGGATTAAGCACCAGACTGGGAACCGCAAGGTTGCTGGTTCGATTCCTGGTCAGGGCACATGCCTGGGTTGTGGGCCAGGCCCCCAGTTTGGGGCCTGCAAGAGGCAGCCCATCAATGCATCTCTCACACGTTGATGTTTCTCTTTGTCTCTTTCTCCCTTCCTTCCTGTCTCTGTAAAGATGAATAAATAAAATCTGAAAGTATAATATATTAAAAATAATCAACACTGGAATCAATATATATTTATAGTACTTATATGTTAAACTTTATGTATATCTGGGAGTATGTCTATGGATATGAAATTGCAAGGCCAAGGGTCACGGATACCTATAATATGAAGTAAGAGTATAAAGTTTTAGATAACTCATCAGTGCTTAAATGTTCACCAACACTTTGGTTGTTTTTTTTATTTTAAGTCATTTTTTATAGTCAACAGTCATCATCTGTCTAGTTCCATGTGTTAATTTATCTTTTTGAATGCACATCTCCAATATGCAAGAAAATTGGAAGTTTGTTTGCTTGTGGGGCTATTTGGAACAAAATATAGAAGGAAAACAATTTTTCTTATTTAGGTTTCATTTTTAACCTAATTTTTGCTTTGTGATAATTGAGTTTTTCAAAGGGAGAAAAAGATAATGGTCATGTTTATTTATAGAATTTATTCTTGAACATTAACTTAATGCATTTACTCTTCAAAATAATTCTAAAATATAATTAAAATTATCATTTTGTAACTTAAGTGCTAAAATTATAAAAAGAGACAGAGAAGGTGGAATGAGAATTGGGCTGGATTTGGTAAGAAGAATCTCATGAATCAGTGATCCCAATAAAAAAAATTCCTCTCTTTTACCTGTCCATTACCTGTGCTCCCTTAAAATTTCTGTTATTTTCATGTTTAGATTCCAGGGAAATGTCTGACTCGTCATATTTTATAGCTCGTACCTACATGAAAGAGCAAAGGACCTATGCATGAGAATTGTGCAGTATTGTGAAATCTGAATTAAATTTTAGTGGACATAATTTTTTTTTGAAAATTGTTTTACAAGATTCAGTTTTAAGATGCTGTGTTTGTATATATTCATATATGTTTTAACACAAACATGTAATAGTATGCCTGCCACATAGTAAAAAGTAAACCTTTCTTAAATAAATGAATACCATCTTTAATTTAGGTTCTTTCTCAAACCTCTCTTTGGAACATAAAATTGACATATATTTCAGCATACTTGAACCAAAACCTAGGTATCATCTTTGAGCCTGCCTTTTTCATTTCCCCCAAGTCAATCAGATCATTGATCTACAGCCAGAACACTATGCCACTTAAATCCAATTCTCTCCATCTTCTCTGCTACCTTTCTAGCTGAAGCACTATCACCTTCAGAGGACTCCTACAACAGCATCTTCCTCCTGCATCCTCACATAGACTCTCAAGTTCTCACTGCTTCCACCCTCTGCCATTCTCCTTATAGTCTTTTCATTGCCAGAAAATCTATTTGAAGCACAACTCAGATTTTGCCAATTTGTTGCTCAGATCCTCCCACAACTTCCCCTTACACTTAGAATGACCCCTTACCATCGCCTAGAGAAGGTCCGGCATGTTCTAGCTCCCCGCTTCCTCTTTCATGACTCCCCTATACTGAGCAGCACCTGACTTGCAATGTTCTGTCCCCAGATTCATTGCCATGTCAAGAATTGGCGCTTAGGGCCTCCACTCAGCAACCCCACTCACCAAAGGCGCCTCAAATTAATGTATAATATAGGTTTATTGTTTAATGTGATTTCTATGTAACTGTGCTTTTGAATTAGGTCCCCTACATTTATTAAACCCAGTTGAGGTTTGGCCACCTTGCTTTCATTTTTCCCATGGCTGGCTCATTCTACCTTCCCATTTTAGGTATCAGATCACATGCCACTTCAAATGGGCCTTTTCTGTCTTCCCGATCTAAAGCCCCTCTCAACTCACTTCTGTCACATTACCCTGTTTTATTTTTTTCAGAGCATTTATCTCTAATCAAAATGATCTTTGTAATTTACATATATATTTTTATTATCTCTTTACCTTTTCTAGAAGAATATATGCTCCCTGAAACTAAAATCTTGTCTTTCTTATAATCTGCTGTGAGTAGAAACTAAATATTTGTTAAATAAATGAATATATGTGAATAACTCTGACCATTGTTTTAAAAAGACTGCCTTTTCTCTTTCTAATTTATATACACTGATTGCTAAATCTTCTTACGCCATTTGGTCAAGACAATAAATATATATTCCCCTTAACTCCATCATGATCTTGAGGATATATTCATTTTCCTTGATTAAATTAAGCTCTGGGATTAAAATAATAATAATAACTCTAACAGCGCCTTTGGCCTCTTCCAGGAGCGTTTCCAGCTAAGGATTTTAAGCCTTAATCTTTACTGAAATTAGATGGTGGCAGTTGTTAACATGATCCCTGCAGTAGGAGTACGACATGCAAACCTGATCGCTGCGGTCTCTAAAAACTCATAGTTGGCACTTAACCATGTGGACATGGACAGGTGTTGCCCAGGTTGGCCATTGAAAACAAAATGGGAGGTTTCCCAGACCAGATGCACCCCCCTCGTGGGACCTCAGCAACTTAAGGTGCCCTGCTGAAGGTAGTGATGCCAAAACCCAATTTAATGATGCTGTCCTCAGATTGAAGTCTGTTTATATGCCCCAGTTCTCAACAAATCCATTCTTTATGAAGTTATGAAGAGAGGATTGGGTTAAGGAAATTGAATGTTTATCATTGCTCTGTCTTTCGCTGAAATGATGTTCAGTTGCAATTTAGTATAGTATATAAGCTTTGTTCGGTAATACACAAGTAAGCTTAGAGGTGAAAACGAATACTAGATCAGAACAGACCAGACCACCTGTTTCTATGTAACTCCCTGGCCTGTGGTTGTGGGGCAGAGTGGGGGCCACAGACCGCCTCCAGCTGGGATCCCAGGGAGCAGGATGACCACCTGGTCCCTGTCATTTCTTTGAGCAGCATATTTTAACCCTTAATGCCAACCGATATTGATGGTTTTTTCAGAGTATAGCTTCTCCAGATTATCCCCAGTCTGGATACTGGCTGGCAAAGGAGTAGCTGCAAGGTGTTAACACTGTTCAGGGGGTTCGCTCAAATTTACACTCAGGTTTGTTGTAGGGTTTGCCTCAGGAATGTGACTTAGCATGACCTTGGCAAAGAGAAGGTGAAAGTGAAAGTTCTTGGGATGCTATAGGAATCAAAGAAGCATAAAATGCAGCATCACTATATGAAAATAGTTGCTTTGGAGCCAATGTATTGAAAGCCACACTGCACTTTTTCAGTTGCCTGCTAGGTCAGGTTTCCTCACTGCCGGTGACGGCTCTGCCGGTCGTTGGTGTTCAGTTACTCTCCCAGCTGTGCTCTTCATTAACACTCTAGCCCAGGTCTCTGTGACGGATTCCGGTTCTGTGGGGTGACTTCTGACATGTTAAGATTAACAAATATTAAAAGGAGAAGTAAATAAAATGAGTAATACTTGATCATTTAAGTTACCATGGCTTCAGAAAGGTGGCGATTCCTTTAAAGCTACAGGATTTTTGTTTTGGGGTTTTTAAATTAGTGTCTCTAAAGATCTTGAAATTTGTACTTAGCATCTTTATCCATCATATTAATAAATAATTGTATTATTTAAAACTAGCTTGAGCCTGGCTGGTGTAGCTCAGTGGATTGAGCGCGGGCTGGGAACCAAGCGGTCCCGGTTCGATTCCCAGTTGGGGCACATGCCTGGGTTGCAGGCCGGGTCCCCAATAAGGGCCATGTGAGACGCAACCACACATTGCTGTTTCTCTCCCTCTCTTTCTCCTTCCCCTCTCTCTAAAAATAAATAAATAAAATATAAAAAAAAAAATTTAAAAAAAAAAAAAAAAACTAGCTTGAAATACAGTACTTAAAGTATAACAGCAACTAGACCTTGTATTCAAGTTACGTAAAAAAGCAACATTGATGTAAGCATTTTACACCGCTTGTAAAAAACAAGTAGTCTTTTGATGAGTTGTTTTTAAGATTGATCTTAAATAGTAAGCATATTTTTAGCATTTTAGGTAGGTTACACCTATCAACTATAAATTTTTGATGCATAGCAACATATGAACATAATTTATATAAAGGGTTTTAGAGGGGTTTTTTGTTTTGAGAGAACAGTAATTTAAAAACAGACATTGAAATATATATTCAAGTCCATATGCATTAGAAATGAAGGGGCTACTATCTAAAACTTTATTAGAGGCATTTCTATTTCTTTCTTCTTCATTTTGTTCATTTATGTACTCATTCAAAAGGCGTCTTCAACAACAGAGTCACTAGGTTCTTACTGGAAGGAGATGAACTGTGAGAGTGGGAAGAGGCACAAAGGGAGAACCAAGTGAGGCTGGGGGTCAGAAAGTCGTGGCAGAAGACGTCCTTAGGTCACTGCAGCATGAAAGCATATGGCTGCAAAGCACTTCCGTCCCCACATCGGTCAGGTGCCCTCACTGTGTTACAGCAGCGAACCACATATCTAACCCAAAATGGAATGACTCATGGAAGACACAAAGAATAGAGAGGGAGGGACGGCTCTCTGACTGCTGGGTTTGATTTATTGGCAAATTGCTGCATAATAGGCAGGCATTGTGCTAGGTGCTCTTATGTCAATTATCTCTAATTCTCTCAAAACTCGGTGAGGCACATTATTGTTGTGTTTGTGCCACCAAAAATCAAAATTAAGTATGTAAGGACTGAAGTGACTGGCCCATGGTCTTGTCAAAGGTATTTGGGGAAGAATGAAAATACGTAATCGACAGGGAAATGAAGGTGGGGCTTATATTTCAAACGGTAGATTCTTTCCTTAAGCCTGGCTTATCCCCCTTCGCTTGCAACTGAAACACCTTAGAATGAGTGTCTTCAGGAGCACTTTTCTGGCCACACTGTCGAAAGTAGACGCTCTTCAACGTGGGTCTCTTTACTGTGCTTTATTTTTCTTCAAAACAACTCACCACCCCAAATTGTCTTAGATATATTTTTCATTTGTAATTCAGTCTTCTCCATTTTCACTATGTGAGATTGATTTTTTCCCTTTCTATTGTTTTTTTTTTTTTCTGATTCTGATGCTGAGGGCATTGTTTTATCCTCAGGGCTATAAAATATCACAGTAGATGCTCAAAAAATATTTGGGTTTTTCCATAACGATGAAGCCTTTATTATGCAACACACATTAGACAATTCTGTTTTTCCAGCATGTGGAAAAACAATAATTTAGGTAGTATTTATATTTAGTCCCATTTCAGTTTTCCTTCTTCCCACTTATGGTTATGGCTGTAAAACCTCTGTTCGCACTTGGCCTTGACTACAAATAATAGTAATAGCTAACACAGGTTACTATCTGACAGGCACTGTACTGTGCTCCTGACTTACGGTTGTGTGTTACATCCTCATGGCTACTACTAGGTAATGTCATTATCCTCATGTCATGGGTAAGGAAACAAAGAAACAGAAAGACTGATTTGCACACAGAATTTGACCGTAGGTAGTCTACTCGGAGCCAAACATCTCCATTTCATCATTTCCAGGAATCTGATGCGCTAATCATTTGTCTGGCTGATAGATGGTTTATGGTGCCCCACTCCCCTGTCCCCACCCCCAGGAAGCTATTTGCATTCTAAAGAAGGACTTGAATCCTTGGTGTTGGAATGTCAGGCATTGTGGAATGATGGAAAAAATTAATAACTGGGCAGAGAGGAACAGGTCCTGATACTGCCCCTCAAAAACACCAGGTAATCTTCTGACTAGTGCTTTTAAGAAGCAAGGAGCTGAAGAAATTCACTTTTAGATCAATATGCAAATGGATCACATAATAAGGAGATGTCAGTGCCTATTCCTGACTCATTGGGTTCTGTCTTGAGAGCTGAGTGGCAGGCTCCAAACACTCCGGCTTAAGTCCAGTGATCTCAGCAATTACAGTGTGCACACGAGTGGCCTGAGTCATCCTGGCTCATGCAAGGTGAAGGCTAAGGTTAAAAACTTCATTTTAATGCACTTTGTACTTTCAAGAAGGATTTTTGGTTTTTGTTCATGGTTTTTTTTAAAAAATCTTCATTGGATTTCTTCCCCGGTTTGAAAAGTATGGTTTGTGAGACCCATCCTAAAGATGAACAAGTGTGGGACCAGCAAGGTTAAACTGTGCTGAATATGACTTCATAATTAAATTGCAAAAAGCCCCAATAATTTACATCCTCAACTTCAGCAATAGAACTATCACATAGATAAACTAAAATAATTGTATTTAAGGTGATGAAATGTATAAGGAGGTTCTATAAGGACAAAACAACGAAAAAACATAACACTGTAAAAAATGAGCAAACAGATTTGGAACAAGACTTTATAAAACTAATGAGAGTTTAAAACAGTCTTTTAAATTTCAACCTTACTGAACAGGTTAAACAGTAAGTTAGACACATCTGAAGAGAACATTACCAACGTAGTTAATGATGGAGCATTAGGTATAATCTGAGGAAGTTACTCAGACTCAGCATGGAGAAATGAAGAAACATGTTGTGAATGAAGAGGTTAAAAGATACGGAGGAAGCCCTGGCTGGTGTAGCTCAGTGGATTGAGCGCGGGCTAGGAACCAAGCGGTCCCGGTTCGATTCCCAGTCAGGGCACATGCCTGGGTTGCAGGCCAGGTCCCCGTGAGGGCCATGTAAGAGGCAACCATACATTGCTGTTTCTCTCCCTCTCTTTCTCCCTCACTTCCCCTCTCTCTAAAAACAAAAAACAAACAAACAAAAAAAAAAAAAGATACGGAGGAAACAATCTTAAGTTCCAACATACTTCTGATAGAATTTGAAGAAAGACAGAATAAAGGAAAAATAGGACAGAGTCAATGTTTGAAAAGCTAAATGAACAAACTTCTAAAATTGATGAGTAGTGAATTAACAGATACAAGAAATACAACAAATATTAACCAGAATGAACATAAAACTTTTAGAAAAGTTTTATTTTCATTTCAAAATGAAACTATGGGATAATGATAAAGACAGCATTTAAGAGAAAACAGAAAGAAAAGGCAAATTAACTACAAGGATCCACAGTTGGACTTTCCTCAATCAGACTCTTCAATGTGGATATATAAGCCTCTGACAATGGAGGAGTATTACAGAGTGCTGAAGGACTACTAGCCTAAAATACTATAACCACAGAAACTATCACTTATAAGTAAGGGATAATCAAAGACATTTTAAAATGAAGACTGCCTCAAAAGCTTTCCCGAAAGGAAGAAGGAAATTGAACATAAAATGAAGTATGATTCAAGAAACAGTGGTCTCCAAAAAACTGCATAAACAAAATGGCAACCATACACAAATGTTGACTCTATAAGATAATATTTTAGTAATAAGCATTTCTATTACTAAATGTTAATATCTAAATATTACTAAAATAAGGTAGAACTAACATCATGAGCACTGATTTATAAGTTGGAAGCTGGTCAAAAAAGCCAAAGGATCCTGTATTCAGGAGGAGATGATAAAAACAAAATAAAGTAGGATTTGAGAGAACGATGACTAAAAAAATAAAAACAAAATGTATCATTTCTACACAATCAGAAGAAAGTAGAGATTCTGTTAAAATTTAATGGAGAGGGAAGAAAAGAAAGAGGCATAACAGGGCAAAATAAGGTAATTGAGATGAATTCAAAGATATCACCAAATACAACATAGGATCTTAACTTGCCTGTTAAAAGACTAGACTTTCAGAGATTTAAAAAAATCCAATTATGTATTATGTATAGAGATTTAAATAAAACATAGAATAATTGAGAATGAAAGGATGAAAAACATTTCCAGGTATATACTAATCAAAGGAAAGTTTGAATAGCTTTGTGAATAGCCAACAAAAGACAATTTAAGGCAGAAAACAGTATTAAGGAATTTTTTCAAGCCAGTATATGAATATAAATGGAACAATTCACCAGCAAGATAGAACAGTTTTCGAAAAGTATCACAACCCTAGGCACATATATATGAGATAATATATCTTCAAAAATACATAAAGCAACATTGGAGAGAGTGGTATGGAGAACTCAGAAGTGGATGGACAGCCTTGTTGGGACATGTTAGCATAACTCTGAGTAACCCGTGCATCAGGAGAAGCATTAGAAAGATACAGAATGTTTGACAACACAATTAGTAAATTTGATGTACAGTGATCCCTCATGTATCGCGGAGTTACGTTCCTGAGACCCCTGCAATAGATGAAACTCTGTCAAGTAGCGGCGTTATATTTATTATCTTTATATATTTGAAGGCTTTATAAACCTTTCCCACACTCCTATAAACCTTTCCCACTCTCTTATTAACCTTTCCCACACTCTTATAAACACTTCATATGTTCTTAAACACTTTCTACACTCTTAAACCTACGTAATTTTAACAACACATAAAATTCTATATGGGTACTCACCAGTGAAGTATACTACAACTTGAATGATGAAGATCATGAACTATGTAGCTGTGCAGTACTGATGGCGATGAAGGTGATGACAATGAGATGAACGTACTGCACAGCCAAGAAGAGCATTACAGCTCTTCTGAAGGCACCACTTCATCAGGCGCTTCATCAGGTGGTGCAGTATTTTCGCCCTGGGCCGTACTTCTATTTCCACTAAAGGCGTAGGCATAACTGATCTCTTCGTCCAAGTGATGAACATAGTTATGGGAAGTTGCTGGTGCTGCTTTTTCTTCTGAATGGGAAGGTATTTATAAACTGACATGCCACTCTCCATTGTATTTACGAAGTGCAACGAAGCATCTGGGGGTCCCATTCTTCAGCCACTCACTGAAGTTCTTTGGCCATTCTGACCATGGTTGCAAGGCGATCAAGTGTTAGGCCAACCTCCTCCTCTTCTCCAACCCGTAGCTCATCTTGTTCCTCATCCTCTTCTTCACTTGCTGACTTCGTCATCTCCGTCAGGTCTTCGTCCATCAATGGTTGTGAGAGGACATCCACAGAGGCAGCTTCTCCATGCAGAGAAACGCTCCTGAGTCCAAAGCATCTCTGAAATTCATCAAACCAGCCCTTGCTGGCACTGAATGGGGTTGGTCTGGTGGGAAAAGCACGTGACGATCCTGCTTCTGCGTTGTCGTCCTCGTCTTCACCCTCATCACTATTGTGAACGTCCGTGCTTTCCGCAAAACTATCATCAAGTTTCTTGGCCTTCATCAGGATGGTGCTGGTATCCAGCGAGACAGTCTTCTTCCTGCAGTCATTTATGCACAGGGCCAATGCTGACTCCATCCTCACAATGGCCTTATTGCGGGAAGTGACCACCCTCTTTGCAGTCTTGTTAAAAGTCATTGTTGCCGTAGACCTAATATTCTTCTCGTCTTTCTTTATGTAGCGAGCAGTAGATTCATTGATCCCATAATGGCGACCTATAGCTGTGTAGCTTTTGCCTTCCTTTAACATGTTGAAAAGTTCCACCTTTTCTTTGGTGGTAAGCATATTCCTCTGGTGCTTGGGTTTACTGCCAGAAGCCTTAGAAGGCGCAGAACATTTGGGTGGCATTGTAGGGCTTAAAATAAATTCAGACTTTTACAAAAATTTCACAAAAACCCAACACCGCAGAGCAACACTACACGCAGCGATCAGACGTCGATGTGGACAAGGAGAGATGCTGAACGTATGGCCACAGTGTGGGAGAGCAAACAGATGGATGCTACAGTCACTGAGCCAATCAGCGCCCAGGATATAGAACACAGTGATGTGGTTGTTTCCATTCCATCAGCCAAGTGTGTCGTGTACAATCTCACGTTGGCAAACTTTCACAAGTGGTAGTGGTGTACTGCATTTCCATTGTGTACAGTACAGTATTCATCCACCGATGAAATACATACTGTATTTTATTTCAATTTAATAGTCTTTTAATATGTTTGAATTAATATTTTTCATATTTTTTATATTTTAAATTTTTAGGCAAAAATAATTAAAAACATAAATATATAAATACCTATATACCACAAAATCCCACAATATAGCGAAAACTCCACGATACAGAATTAGATGCATTTTTTTTTAAACCTGTGATACAGTGAAGCCACAATAAGTGAACTACAATATAGAGAGGGACGACTATAATGGACATAAATGATCACTGAATGATAATTGCAAAAGATGCCTTCTTTTTAAGCAAACAAGAGAATATTAATAAAAATTGGTCATGCACTGGGCAACAGAGCAGGTCACAGAAATACCCAAACTATTGAATCATTCTAATTACAATGTACTTTAAAATTCAATAAGAAAAATATAACCATAAATCCAAATTTAAAAGCACATTTGGAAATAGCCATGGGTAGAAAAGAAATGAGCAAGATAAATTTTTAGACCTGATCTAATGAAAATGCTACACATAAATTGTGAGATGAAGTTAATGTGAACTTAGAATGAGCTTAAATGCACATATCTACAATGAATAACAACTGAGAATGAATGAACTATGTAGATTAATTAAAATTCTTAAAAGAAGTTAACCCTCCTCCAAAAAAAAGGGAGAACTTAAATAAAGATAGCAGAAATTACAAAGAAACAATAGAGAGGTTTAATAAAATACAAAGATATTCTTCACAAGAATTCAAAAAAGTAAACCTCCAGCAAAACTGATTTAAAATGAGGTTATAAATGACCAAGTTATACATTATATATTACAGAATAAGCAAACTGATCAAGAAAACCACAGAAAAAGAAACCCCAAGTGACTAATAAAAATACAGGAAATTTTCAGTCCTATTGGTGATGGAACTTGTAATTCTAACAAGATACCATTTCCTTTTCAACAAAATTGTAAATAAATATTTTAAATAAGAATTTCAAATAACACAGGTGTGTAACATGAGGAGGGAGCTCTTATATACCTCTGGTGGGTGTATGCACCGGGAAGTAGTTTGGCAGTGTCTAACAACCGTGAAGATCAGCATGCCCTTCAACCTGGTGATGTCACTCCTCTGTGTCGTCCTTCCGCAGGCCTCTCTGCCGTGGGTGCGATCTGTGCTAGAATGTCCACTGTGGAGTTATTTATGAGGGCAAGTGGGAGAAACTGAAAGCTATGACTAGGACATTGGATAGAGGGTAACAATTCAAGTAATGGAATACCTATCAATATGGTTAAACATGTTGATTTGGGAGAAAAGGTTACAGAAGAATGTATATGCTTAATTTATATAAAATTTTTAAAATGTGTGAAAAATACTTAAATTTTTTGTTTGCTGGAGATGTGAGCTCTCAACCCAATATGGGCTGATGCTGGTACTTCTGTAGCCCTTTGGCGGCAGTGGTTGGTCCAGAAGTGGCCTGGTGACCCAAGCTGGAGCAGGCAGGGTGGTGACTGCAGAGCTGCCCGCAGCTGGGGTCCAGCTCAGCGACACTTCAGCTCGAGAACGGGGAGCCAGCGCCACCAGAGCAGCAGAATGGAGAGAGAGCAGGTCTTGGCCATGTTAAGTCACCAGCTACCTAAAACTTACTTCAATCTAGACCTTCCTATGGGTCTGGTTGTGTGTCAGTAAGTTCTCAATTTTTATTGAGATCTTTTTTAATTAAAAGTCTTGAAATAAGTATGCTGAAAGTGAAGTTCCAGTATCATAGAAGTTTGAGAATGCTCCTAATATCTCTCTCTCCAAGAGATTCACAGGGTGTATTATTAGCATATTAACCTGCAGAGAAAGAAGCTTGCTTATCTTTATTTAACCCAGTGATCCTTAAACTTGTTTCTAACATGAATACTTTTTTATGGGTCTTCTATTAACATCTCAGAATCTTGACGGGTGGATCACTGATTTGAGAAATGCTGGATTATGGATGAAAAGTCACAATGCAAGCTGACAAATGAAAGGTGATTTAATCTTGGAGCTAGGTTTTGAAAAGCGCTAACATTTAGTACTTTCAGTGAGAATAATGTTGTTTTTTATTTGGCCAAAGAGTCTTCTGACGAAGAAAAATGTAAAAGATAAATTTAATGCAACCAGTCTGCAAATATTTTTCTCATGCAGGTTAGCCAGTACACCTTTGCTATGTGCAGTTACAGAGAAAAAAAGTCTGAACCACAAGAATTAATGCAACTTGAAGGATATACTGTGGATTATACAGATCCTCACCCAGGTAATTCTGAATTGAATCATTTCCCCAGCCATTCATGTATTCATGAAGTTCTCATAAATATCCTGTTTCTATTCTACTGTCTCCACTCAATGAATGGTGTGTGTGGTTCACGTGTATACCTGAACAGACTGTATGAAAGTCAGACTGTATTGTTTTGAGAGCTACTTAGTTTTAGCCATAACTCATCATCTCTGTTATGTTAGTATAGAGATTTTCATCCTTCTTTCATCTCATGGCACACATAAACTGATCACTGAAATTCTGCAGCACACCAAAAAATGTAATTTTCTATATCTGACCAAAAAATGGGTGTAATTTTGATTCGTTCACACTGGATGGCTATCGTTGTGTTGGCTGTTGTCATTTTTTATTTGTCAATCCAAGGAAAAAGAGGGCAGTGTCCCAACTTAATAGGTATTGCGTATTTTAAAAATACATGTGGCACACCCATTGAAAATCGCTGTCTTAGTACAAGTATGAAATACCTGAAAATTACTGTAATAGAAAAATTATATGAGAAATACCATCACTGTTTATATGAACTTCTTTCCTGGAAAGCAGAATGGTAAAAGAGACAGAAATAGGGAAAGAGATGGTCAATGAATTATTATATATTCTACCAGTTTTCTCCCCAACAACACATTCTGGTGCTTCGCTCCCTCTGTCCGTGTCAGCACTAGGCATAATATTAGATACTTGATAACAAAATTTGGTGAGAGAATGAGTGAATGAAACAATATATGGAGATTAGTAAAATTAATAAAGTGATATTAATAAATGTATAAATAAATATCGCAATTAAGAAATTAATATGTTGAGGATAAAATAGGAATCTGTGATCACATTCACTAATCAGTCATTTGAAAGTGCAAAACATTTTCTCTGTGAAAGAATGCTGCAAGAGATAAAATGCCATGCAATGTAAGTGTCATCTTCTGCCTTATCTGTATTTTTTTTGGCTAAGCTCGTCATATAGTTCTCCTGACTGTAGAATGAGAAACATGCCAACAGGTAAGCAGTTTAGTCTCTGGCAGAAAATATCAGAGTCTAGTAGAAATTTCTTTGGGGTAGGCTTGCATGTCTTGCACAATACTACTTTGTCATGAACTGTTTCTCTCCCTAATTTAGTTTTAATTTCCAAAGTGATGCGGAAATTTAAACCTTTCTTTATTGTGCCTCCTTCAGTTCTTGGGGTGTGGGTTTTGATCTTCAACTAAAAATCATTTAAAGCACTGAGCTACTAATAACATATTTCTTCCTTTCCATGAGACCATTTAGTGAGTCAGATTAAAATCTTTCAATTGTGTAGATTTTTAATGTGTCTTTCTCTCTCCACAGGCCTTCAGGGCGGTCAGATGTTCTTTAACGCTGTTAAAGAAGGAGACACTGTTGTATTTGCCAGTGATGATGAACAGGACAGAGTACTGTGGGTCCAAGCCATGTACAGGGCCACAGGTCAATCATATAAACCCATTCCTGCAGTTCAGACCCAGAAGCTGAATCCTAAAGGAGGAACTCCTCAAGCAGATGCTCAGCTTTGTAAGTTTCATGAAAAATAATTTGATTATCAATTAATAACCTTAATAAGATATAAAACTATCTGAGGTAAATTTGTTTAGTATTACAGTTTGCATCTTTAACTGATTCCTAATTGAATAAAAACAGTTTGTAATACTAGTCACAGAATCAGTTACCTGATTTTTCACGCAGACCTGGAGTGAATGGTGCCGGTGCTTTGCGACCACGAGCTTGCCGGGCATCAGAGCGTCTCTGGGTATTGCAAGAGCAGATCAGAAAATTTGTGTTAGATTTTGTAATCTTTTAATTTTAATTTATGTGGCCTATAGAAATTTTAACTGTGTCCTTTAGAAATAGGAAAGTATTGCAAAATTAAGTTGGCGTTGATAGAATTTCAGAAAACCAAAATGATGAACCATCATTTTCTAGATTTGTTCTTCATAACCTAGAAAGATAATAGGCCTGTTTTCTATTGTAGATTGATAAAAAAGAATAAGTCAGGAAAAGTATAATAAAGATTAAATTTAAAAAAATAAAATCTAAAGAAAAATAATTTATCAAGCCAACGTTCTTTTTTAAATACCTTAATGTTCATGTCATTTTTGTATGTTAATGTAAAAGATCTGTATTTCTCATTTGAATATACAAGTGATTAATGAAAAATTATGTAATAATGATAGAAACATTTTCAAACATTTATAATCATTAGACCAAATGTTCTAACTTGTTATACTTCTTTGCAAAACTCTGGTTTCTTCTGACATAAGTCAATTTGTCTATAACTTTAAGTTCAACCAAACTCTGAGTCTGGGGCACGGTCCTCTCTGATCCCTTCGGATGATTCTTTCCCTGACCTTAGGCTGTTGCCTCACGTGCATGAGGTGGTTAGTATTCAGCTGAGTGTTGAAGGGGGCAGGAGCAGTGTCGTTGCCAGGCAGGCTCAGCCACCTTGTCACCCTGAACTGCCAGCTCTGTCTTCTCAGCTCCCGGAGAACACAGGCTCTTCCCAAGTCCGTGTTCCTGTGCCACAGCTTGGAAAGCGCCTCCTGGAATGATTTTAGGGTAACTGCAAGGCTCACCTCATTTGTTTCACATCTCTTAGGACTCCCTCTCCTATCTTGCCTGATGTCTGGGGTTTTGAGAACTATTTTTTCCTGAATTTTTCTTTCAAGTAGAGGGTAAATCTGTTTTCAGTTATACCATCCTGACCAAAAGCAGAATGATTATTTCTGTAAGTGAGAAGAAGATTTCTCAGCCTTGGCCCTGTAAACAATTTGGGCCGATAATTCTTTGTTCCGAGGGCTTGTGTATTAAAGGTATTTAGCATCATCCGTGGCATCTGCCCACCGTATGCCAGTGCACGCCCCCTAGGTCTGAAGACCAAAAATATCTCCAGACTTTCCACATGTTCAAGAGGGCAGGGCTGAAGTTGGAGAAGAATGACCCCATTTAAGTATTACTGAGTTACGATGATTTGAAAATTATTTTTATAAAAATACCTCACTCGCGTTTGTTGACATCCTAAGTACAAGGAATATCCAGGGCGTGTGTTGAGCTCATGGATGCCACCCGTCTTACGCACAGAGGCAAGAATAGTGGTCAGGAACCGCTGGCCCACAGCATTAAGGCCACGACTAAGGAGTTAATGAATTAAGGATCTAATGATCAGTTGATTTAAATAGCCATGTAACCTCTTTGTGGCTAACCCTTCTTCTGTTAGATACCAGTGTATTGTTGTCAAGCCTACTTGAAACTGAATTTTCTTTCCCCTTGATTAACTTCCGAAAAAGCTAAATTTGTTCTTAAAAGCCTGACTGTTTCAGTTGTGCTAACAACAGCTTTCGTGTATTCCAGGCTTTTGGTAAAGTTTTCTATTACAGCAGACCCTGTAATCTTTTTCTTTTCCTTTAAAAAGAAAAAAAAAAATAAGGGAGGAAGGAAGGAAAATGTGTTTCTGCCTCATACAAATGAGAATCCTGAATATGACTATATCAGAGATGCCATTGGGCCCTTAGTGTTTGTCTCTTGGGGAAACAACTTTTAGAGTCGTTAATAGACACCAAGAAAATAATAAACTTAACGTGACTAGTTATATAAGTAAATATGTTCCCAGCCTACTTAAATATGCTTTGTTTTTCATTTCTTTGCTGACTAATAGCTGGTAAGGGTAAGTATTTTCATGTTTTTTCTTTTGCTTCACAATATGAAAATTTTGTAATGATACAGTGTGTGAAGGACTATCATGACCTTGTTTACAATCTCAGTCTCGTACTTTCTAGGTAAACCCAGAATATTTAGTTTATGTTTCATATGTCTGTTATTGCCACAACAGAAAAGTAGAAATGTGTTTTCTACCATAAAGATAATGACTGTGAAGGTGATACAGCAGAATGCGAAAAAAAAATTCTCAATAAGGTTAAGAGTAAAATCCTAAATTATATAGGTGATATATTTTCACTAAGTAAGAAAAAATGTAAAATATTAGTAGAATGATACCTAAAATATTCACAGTAGGTGAGTTTAATCGGAGGGACTAGTTGCTATTTCCTCTCCTGAGTTTTCTTTCAAGTACCTATGTTATAACTTTAAAAAAGAAAGCTTGTTTTTAAAACTAAGCATACCGAATGTTTTTTGATAGAACAAAATAATAAATTTATAAAATCTAACTATTAGAAGACAACCCTATTATAATCTTTAGGATGTAAATAATGGCATGTATTTATAGATTGCTCTGATAAGAGAATCTATTCTACTTCTCTATTTTTTTGACTCTCAAGATTTACAGAAATTCTGAAATAGGGTGAACACTCCTTTCGCCTGATGGGAAGACATTCTTTGGTTAAACTGTCCTTCTTGGCCGTCTCCAATCAAAGAAATATGCAAAAACCTTGTTTTCCATTTTTTTCTCTGAACTCATGGACGTAGCATGACACAGCGCCTTTGGCACACGATACAATCCAACACCGTGCTAGCGGACTTCCAGTGCTAAATTAATGTCAAAAATTAACTAGAAGAGTTACCTTCTTTTCAACTTTAAGCCAATTTTTAATTCTTAAATCAGAGTATAAATACAGGCTTAATTACACAAGGCTAATTTTCCTGATTGATCTAATAAGTTAAATTTCACACTTCAAAGGTAGAGTATGTCTTACTTTACATTGAATACATTATTTTAAATAAGTGTCGAATATTGGTTTACTTGGCCTGTGTATGTGTTGATTAAAATTGCCATCATGTGAAAATACTACATTATTTGCCGCAGAAAGCAAGATGTGTAAATCCATACATCCGTTTTTAATCAATTTAACAAAAATAAGCTAAAAATTATTTAGGACAATGACAGAGGTGTGAATAATATCTAGTTAATATATCTATCAACATTATTCTTTGATTTCAGCATAAAAATGCATACATAAAACATGAACATACCAACCAGGATGATCTACTTAAAATCTTAATGTTAAAACTCTTCCTATTAGCAACTATGTGGGTGCTGTAAAGAGAAGAGGTGTGTGCTTCTCTGTGCCACTTTTAACTTCCTGTAAATTTTCAAGCTCAGTGAGCGTTTGAGCTAAAACGAAAGTGTCACCAGGTATGGGTAGCAGAAAATGCAGCTCCAGGCAAGCTCCTAAACACCAGACACCTTTAAACTACCTTGCTGTATTCCAGAATGTTCATGGCTGCCTCGTTCAGCAGACCGTTTTGCGGAGGAGGTGACCTTTAACTGGCAGCACCATCTTCTGAGTCCTTTTGGTACTCTAGTCCCAGGTCTGGACGCTTGAGTAGTCTCAGTGCTAGTGAATGGCCACCTCTTCTTCAGTGGTCTCCTTGCCCCCAAAACATTTTCCTCCCCTTTCCCTTTTAAGAACATCTCCAATCTCTCACAATACCAGGAGCAGCAGCAAAAAAAAAAAAAAAAAAAAAAGCAGCATCTTTTGAATTCATTGCAAGGGAAAGAGAAAAAAAAAAAGTTAAATGTTTTTTCTGTCTCACATTTTGAACTCTGACTTAGGTGCCTTTCAGGGATTTTGGTTCTTGACCACAGCGGGGGTCTAGTCTGCTGGCTTGCTGATAGTCTACATGTTACTTTCGGTGCCAGCTATTTTCAAGTCAGTGTTAACTATCTAAAGGATACTGTCAGACTATTTATTCTTTTTTCTTGATTTCCAAAAGCTGTTACCCTAATGAAAATTTTAAATTCTCAGGTTCCATTTGAATAAAGCTGCTATAATCCCTTAACTGTATAGCAAATAGTAATCTTCCTCAGTTTGGTTTTTGTTTCATCTACTTTTACCACACCTGGTAACAGTACCACCTGAAGTCGTGGGAGCATGTATCCAACTGTTACCATAGAAACTCTCCACCAGTACCTTCAATTACCGTGTTGCACATCTGTACTGAGTCCATAGGTTAATCATCTCAATTTATGACAGTTTTGTACTACATTGTTGAAAGCTCGTATCTTGTTGGTTTCTTTTGAAAATTTTCTTAAATAATTTTAGAAGATAAACTGAACTGAAATATGTCATTATCAGTGATTATTTGTTAGTGCCATGAATAGTTTTTCATTTAAAACTAGACACCGTAGTTTTGTGTTAAAGTAAACATTAATTGAAGAGATCCCAGTATAGCCCAGTTTTAAAGCAAATCTCTAAGCCTTGAATTTTATGTTAATGATTGAAAGCAAGTTTTCCATTTGATTTAGATATCTGTTTCCTAAGAGTTAAATGTAGATATGTTATGCCCACAGAAAACTATATAAAAATATTCTTTCAGGCCCTGGCCAGATAGCTCAGTTGGTTAGAGCATCTTCTCTGTACGCCATGGTTGTGGGTTCGATCCCCAGTCAGGTCAGACAATAATCAACCATGAATGCATAAATAAAGTAGAATAAAAAAATTGATATTTCTCTCTCTCATCCCTCTAAAAATAAATGGAAAATTTTTAATAAACCTTGTTCTTTTATAAAAATAAGAAACTAGATAATATTTTAATGATAGCTGGTTTTCTATCATACTTTAATTCATGAGAGAATTTTAAAGTGAACGATTTATCACACAGGGACATCAGAACTGTTGCCTTTTCAGTTTATTTTTATATCTTCATTGGTTCATGGAAACTAATGGTATATTGTGCATGATGACGTATCTTTGCATAAAATACTTGAATTGTGCTTATCAGACATAGGAAGGAAGAAGTTGAGAAGCTTGATCTTTACAGTCTCTGCTTTGAAGATGGAATAATCCTTAAGAGTACAGTTTACTTTTATAGAATTATAACTGGGAGAAATTGTAGGGGTTTCATTTGTTTGTTTCTTTGTTTTAATAAAATTTTTAGTGTGTTTGGTTTCTCACTCACTATAGAATCTGTATTTGTGACTGAAATTACTATCATGAATATTATTTTTATCACTAATCTTAATTGTTGGAAAAGCAATTTTCCATTTATGTGTGTGACTTACAAGGGCTTGTCACATTAGTAAATTTATGGTTTACAGTTATATTTCATGAGGAAATGCTTCATAAGTTTATTTTCGAAAATGTGATGAATTATAGAAATGAACCATAGAGTCATTTTTCCAGGAACTTGTATATTTTATTTATTTAAAGACTGTGTACCTCTTGTTTAAAATACAAATTTACTTCTACAAACGTTTATAGTTAAAACAGAATTGCAGATTTTTTTCTGTGGAATATATTACATGTCTTGTCAACAGACAAGCCATTAGTAGGTGTTATTTTTAAATTCTTGTTATGACCTTCTCGGGTGAAAAAATAATGAATAAAAATCAGCAGATGTTTTATAAAACTAGTAATTTAATTGCATAAAAGTGATACTAAAATATTTTTATTCAGATAAATGGAGAAATATAGATTCTAAGATAAATTCTTTAAAATAAAATGAAATCTTCTGATTTTACGTGTGCCTTGCATTTTTCCATATTCTGCCTCCTACTCAATTGATGTTATTTTACATTATCATATAATTTTATATTAAAAGACTACAGGGCATAAGAATAAAACAGAAGATGAGTGGAATTCTCTTATTTCAGAGTTCAGGAAAAGCAGTTTAGTTAAGTGTTCATCTAATTAAAACTAATTTAGCACATATAATGTATTTAACCATTCAGGTAAGTATTAAACGTAAAGGAATACATATGCTACTTTCTCCAAGGATTATAACCTCATACCTTCCATCATCAATGAATGGCCATTTGTCGCTTGCTACATTTACCTTTGATATTGTAAGATATGTATTAGTTTGTGTATCTTTTTTTTAATGTGATTCTGAAGACCCTTCAGCTTGAATTATATAGTTCTTCCATCCACAAATATGGCTGAAAGTTGAACTTGACATGGATCAATATGATCTGGGCTAAATATCTAAATGTGACTGATTATGTTAGCATCATGTCCACAGATCAATATTTAGTTTTATTATGAGCCTGACTCTATAATTGGGTTTGGTCAATAAACTTTTGTCTCCTTTCCTTTGCCATTTTAGGATTGCACCATATAGGTTTTAAAAAACACATTTAGTTTACATTTAGGACTCTGCTTCTTGTTATGACCAGAAATGAAATCTAACTGTGAATTTTGAGGAACAAAAGAGCCTCAGCTCTACCATTGTGAGGAGAGTCCACTTTTATCTTAATAACTGATTGCTTGACCAATACGCCCAACATTTCTAACAGAGCTAATGTAGTAACACCCAGCACTTTTTCGGGGTGGCATGTGGCTCTTTCTCTCTATCCTTAGTAAATAAGTCACATTGAAGACTTTGACAAAACATACCATTAATGAAAGCAATCATAAAAGCTTGCCTTTTGATAAACCCGCAGGGTCTACAGGCGTTGAAAGATGCAATCTGTAAAGAACAATGTCTTTGGGCCTTTGATTGAAGTGCCATGTGGGACGTTATGCTTTGTCTGAATATTTGCACAAACATGATGCTCCCTTTTTCATGTCTCTTAAACTTGAAGCTGAGAGCATTCATTGCCATTTCTACATTAAGGTTGGTCCCGTTAAAAGCTCCATACAAAAAAAAAAAAAGGACTGGAAGTGGTCCAGCTAAAGCTTGTGTGTTCATTTCTGCCCTAGTTTGCCATTTGGAAAGCAGGCTTCAAGCCATCATTGCATTTTTTTTTTTTTTTTTTTTAATGAATAGACTTGGGCTCTTTTCCAGTCAGTTCCTCCCATCAATATGTACTTAAAACTTATCAACTTTTCTTACAACTGAAAACTAAGATTATTTCTGTGATGAATACCAGAAAGTAGCTTTGCAAGAAAATATAACTTCCTCATTTCAAATGTTTTGCAAAATTTTCCCTGTTGTTTTTACTTAGGCTTCCCCCAAAATTGCAATCTATGGTCATATGCTGAATTCCTGAAATCATATTTTATTTAATAGAAGGTAGTCTTTTGTTTTTATGAGGCACGCATTTCATGATTTTCATAAACTGCATTTGCCCACTATTTAACCCAAAAAATATATGCATTATACATGCTTTTCTGAATTTATAGATGCAGACCGTTTTCAGAAACATGGTATGGATGAGTTTATTTCTGCAAATCCTTGCAAGCTCGATCACGCCTTCCTTTTTAGAATACTCCAGAGGCAGACTTTAGATCACAGACTGAACGATTCCTATTCTTGCTTGGTGAGTACAAGTCTTTCTGTCTGTCTAGTCCCCTATGGGTTAGAATTAAAGAGGTTTAAAAGTGAGAAATACCTGTTATGAAATGGCATCTTATTCCTGACTTGTTTAATAACTGTAGTTGGAGTTAGGGATGAAGGATTCCAATCGATTGCTTCCCAATTTGAAAATTATACACTTGAAGACCACTGCTGTGCCACTCAATAGACAAGAGAATAGGCTCCAACAGCCTCTGAACTGTGGCTTCTCAGTCCGTCTGGAGAAAGCTGAATGAAAATAGAGGCTTTAACAAAAAATCCTCTGGGATAGGATCTACTAACACCGGTACAGACATCTCAAGGTTTAAGTTCTGTTTACCAAATGTTGATATATTTTTTCATTCTCTCTTTTGTTCCCAGAAAGACAAGCTAAGTGATACGGGAGAGAATAATTGGGGTAAACAATAGAACAGGAGCTGCATACAGCAGCTTCAGTTTCATCTAACCCTCAAAAGATAATTTGAATTTCTTAAAGAAAAATGAATTAAATTGAGGAGCTAAACTGCTATCTGCTAGTTGTTGAAACCAGCCAAGATCTGGGATACAAAATATAATTTAATTTCAGAAGGATTGCTGGGCTCCTCAGAATATGGGCATGTAACTACTACCTAGGAATCACATGTGTCTTTCCAAGGATTTGTATTTTTAGTAGTAATTCCTCTGGAATTTTCCCAGCCAGAAAAAGCCTACTTCTATCACCATTTAGTCTCCTGTTGGTGAACATGGTAGCTCCATGCAATAAAGTTACATTCTCTTTAAAATAAGATTTCAAAAAGGATGTATTCCCAGCTCATCAGAAATACTTCAGTAAAACAACTTATCATCAAGATCATACTGATGGATTATTAATTTATTTGTAGACTATTAAGTACCTATTATTCAACATGTAATTATATAGTTTAAACCTGACCCAGCCCTAACTTACAACTACATAGAGAGTAAAACAAATCATCCCAAGTCCAACATTTCCAGGGACACGTGGAGTGAACGTAGGAAGGAACCATTTGCCCTTGGATTCCATTCGGCAGAGTTAGTTACTCAGTCGCCAAAAGCTGTTTTGATGATGCGGATGATACCGTGTGTCACACGGAGGGTGAGGAGAACAATGCAGCGCGTCTTCAGTGGTACCCAGAGGGCAGTGAGCTTGCTGTGATTAGAAAGAGGGTTTGGAGGCGGGATGACCCCGAGTGTAAGTCACGGCGCAACAACTGAGTTGCAGTGTGGTCTTGAGCAATTCACTGAACCTCTCTGAACTTCAGCTTGCATGTTTATAACATGGATGTTATCATGACAGCCATGCATACTGGTTCTAATGTTGGTGTATGTAGTATGTCTAGTCTCGTGCCTGTACCATCGCCATGGGAAATACTGTGGTGGTCTTTCTTCTCTTCTCCCTCCTTTTCTTTATTGCAGGTCATATGTCTGCACTTCTCACCGTTCTTTTGTTTCTCTTGCATGATTATTCTGCCCCCTTTTAAAACTCTCTGGTCCCGCCTTTTTATCCTTTTTTTATCTTGTTAATCTACATAATTAAATCCATATAATTCATCAAAACATTAAATCCATATAGTTTATCAAAACAGTTTGTTAAAAACATTAACTTATATTTGTCATAGAATGAGAATAATTTCTGATATATTTAAATACTCAAGTAGTACTTGTTTACCACTGCTAAACTTAACTGAAATTTTCTTTTAGTTCACTTTATAAAATGCTTTCAGTAACTAAGCAATTTCATTATAGCATCTGCTTTACCATTCTCTTCTTTATTGATTCAGGGATTGCAATTATTTGGAATATCACTTTTGTGATTGACAGTTTAGACACTGTGAATAAATTTGACTGGGTTTTGAATGACAGTGGTGAACAGGTTGCCCGCGCCTGTCATGCAACAAGGAGAGAATGGTATTAGGTTGCCAGTGTTCCAAATCAGGTCCCAAACTGAAGGCGCTAGATGTTTTTGAAGACAACATGAACCGTATCACTAATTTTAAAATGTTAAAAGCCACTTTAATTCAGCTTGTTTTTATAATGCCTAACAGGGCCTTCAGAAAAGCAGATCTGAATACAGAAAGAAAAAATCTTTTTTTTCTTTTGCAGGGTTGGTTTAGCCCTGGCCAGGTCTTTGTGTTGGATGAGTACTGTGCCCGTTACGGTGTGAGAGGCTGCCACAGGCATCTCTGCTACCTTACGGAGCTGATGGAACATTCGGAAAACGGTGCCGTCATTGACCCAACCCTGCTCCATTACAGCTTTGCATTCTGTGCCTCTCATGTGCACGGCAACAGGTATTTTTACTTGCAAACACACAGTAAAATGTGCGGGGTTGACTTGGGACACGAGAAAAATGTGCTTTAATATTATCACCTAGTAACAGATTTTAAATAGCAAACACTTCTTAGAAGAGGGAAAAAACGACAAAGGAAAATGTACATCAGTATGCTGTTGATTTACATGTGCTGCACTTTATGTTCCTTTTTGCCATTAGAACCACTTGGGGGGAGAGAGGGAGAGAGACCGACTATCTGAGAATAGAAATTGCCTTTTCGTTCTTGTGACCACCTAGCACCAGGGTCTGCACGCTCAAGTGTCATTGGTGTTTCTGTCGTGAGGCGTATGTATGTCTGGATAGGTTTTGTTGATAGGTTTGTGTGTTCCTAATGCCTCTGGCTTTCCCACTGTGGAATAAGCTTTCATTGGTCAAAGAACATGAATAATGGAGTTTATGCAGTGTGTTCTCCCAGCTGCTTCCCTAATCTACACTTTAGGGACAAGTATCGCCTTTTAGCACTCCAGTGACCTCATCTCTTGCTTTTCCAAAAGGACGAGAAATCACCTAATGCGGCCCCCACAGCTGTGTTCCTCTGAGCTTCACAGCTCTCCGTGCGTCCTCCCCGTCTCATTCCCGTTCCAGAGATCCTAGGCCTCCTTCGGAAAAGGAGGCACCCCTGTCCCATCCCCTCTTCACCTTGCTTCAACCGGTATTCCATCCCTCATACGCTTCCTTTTCTTCCCACAAACCTGTCTAAGCTTCACCTAGCCTCACAACGTAAGAGTGATCTGAAGTCAGACCACCTGGCTTCAAATTAATACTTATTAACAGTGTGAGGTAGGGCAAGCTTCTTAGTCTGTTTGTGTCTGTTTCATTACCTATAAGAAGACACAAAATAGTCTCTCAGAAATCATGAAATCTTCTTAAATATTGTCATCCTGTCAAGCTACCTTTCCGTTGTTCTCTTTCTAACCGGAGCTCACAGCATTCCCATGTCCCGCTTTTAGCTCCTCACTTGCCAGTGAGGCTTTTTGCAGTGGGTTGCCCCGTGACCTAATCCAGTGGCCTGTGCTTCAGCCTCACTCTTGTGACTCTCACTGAAAAGTTGATGGTACAGAATATCCAAGCCCTTGTGCTGCTTAGAGTTACTGCTTGTCTTCCCTGAGGCAGCAGGGTCTCAGCTCTCCTCTTACTTAATTTGGACCATCTCTTTGCTATTGGTTCCTGTTCCTCCAGATTCCAAGTACAACCTAGTGTTTTTTGGGGTTTTTTTCTCACATCTGTTCTTAAACTTGCTCTCTTTTTTCTGAGAACTTAACTACTTCCGTGGAAAGTCTGCTTCACTGATCTCACCCCTTTCCACAGTTTCAACTGCGACTTCTCTCGGTACAGATAATTCCAGCCCAATTATTCTGCCAAAGTACAGATCTTTGTCAACAACTGTGGGATTTAATGTTCTGCTGGGAGTTTCAATTAAATCCGTCATCTCACTAAACAAGTTCTTGTACCACTCTCAGCTCCCAGTATGATGCCGGGCAAAAGTAACACTGTTGCCTTACAGTAAGTGTTCAGTGAATACTTGATGAGTGAATGAATGACTTCATTATTTGTGCTACTGTCACTTCCGCTCACGACCCACTCACTGTTCATTCATCTTTCTCCTTTACCCGCTGTGCTCAGTGGGCTGCCAGTGCCAACGTTCTGCCTCCGGAGCACTCCTCACTTTTGTCTTCCCACCATTTCTGTGCGTCTGCCCTGATTCTGGCCTTCATTTGTTCTTGCTTATCTGTCTTGACCCTTCTCTCTACCGCTTTTTTCTCCCAACAATAGTCGGCAATCACCTTCTAAATTACAATTTAATTTTAATTATGCTCCCCTCCAAATAACTTCAGTAATTCTCATTTAATTATTAAATTCAAAACTGCTTGCTATAGTATTATGGGTTTCTCAGTATCATCTCGTTCTGTCTACTCAGTCTGAAGTCCAAATATTCTTCAACACATGATCTTTGCCCCAGATAACATGTTTATTCTCCCTGTAATGTTTGTTTCCAAGTTTTATAACAGTCAGATATCACAAAAGTCCTCTAAGAAGACTTCTGTTAACTCATTCACACACTAAAAAGCTTTTATCTCTAGTATTCTTATGAACTTTATCATCTACACTTATATGCTGTATACACACACACACCTGCTCTGTTCTACTAGATCATATGTGAAAGGCAGAAACTAGTCTCGTCTACCCGTTATCTTCTGTAGACCGTACCACAGTACCTTTGTATATTTGTTGAAGTTGCCACTGTTGCCATTTCTCATCCCATAATAAAATAAAAGTGATCCTACCCCCAGGTCTATTCAGGCTGTGACCTCATTGTGGAACTCAGCCTTACTTGGAACTTAGGGGGACGTTGCAGATGGTGGCTATTTTCCCCACGACCTCAAGCGAGGCTGTCTGCACGCGGCAGACTTGGAGGGTGGTGAGAGGAACAGGCGTGCTCAAGACGGCTGGTCTTCGATGGACGGCACGTGAGGGGCTGTTTTGCTGAAACTGTCTCCTGTCTCCTGGCCCCGTCTCGATTCCCCTGGCCAGTGGCCATCAAAGGGCAGGCCTCCGAGGGCAGGCAGCATCTGAAAAGCAGGAAGATGAGCTGGAGGCCATGAAACAGACGTACCCAACAAATTCTGCATGATCAGATTATTCTTGTCATTAACGCAGAAAGGTAAAACCAAATTGAAAACGTTAAATAGACAGTTCAGCTAATGCTCCCCCAAAATGTGTGTGTGTTTGAGACACATTTTAATAGAAAGTTACTGAAGCAACTGAGAGCTACTGCCGCCGCCTGGGGGGCAGCCCTTTTTGAATCTAAAGGTTTCCATAGTTACTTTAATTCTGTAGAAGTATTGTTTTACTTATAATGGTACGCTGTCAAGTGTAATTTAAGGTATGTTTACATGTTCATGCATACATTAATAGTACACATTAAGTCCATTTTCCAGGTTAAAATATATACATAGGCAAGTATCTCTGGGTGGTGGTTTAGAATGAAAATTTGAGTCAGTCTACCATTCAACGTTTGAGTCACACTCAGCTTATAGAAAAAGAAAGGAAGAAGTGCAGGTTTTAGGGAAATTTGAACCTCAGTTTCGGGTAGAAATTACCCAAGAGGAGCTGAAAGGAGCTGAGGAGCTATTTCCTAAAATTTCTTAGTCAGACAGATGCCACTCAGAAATGGCTTGCTGTCACAATGGGAAAATAGAAAGAGGCAGAAGATCTCTACTTGAATCTCAACACTGAATTTGCAAACCGACCCATGTTGGGCAAATCACTTAACCTTCATGAAAGTCAGTGTTCACATGTGAAAGAGGAAATACTAATATGCAGGAGTGGACAATTACAAAATACTATGTCTATATTGATTAGTTACTATTCTAATAAGCTACTCTTTGTCATGCAGCCAAGGAAAGCAAATTGTAAGAGGAGAAAAAACATGAAAAATAGGTGGTTAGAGCTGTAATACCTCACGCTAAATGGAAATGTTTCAGTGTGTATGTAATTATACTCTTAATTTCTTTGCTGATAGAATATCCAGGCTTTATCAACCTGCCCTTGTGAAAATAAGCATCTCTTATCCATGTCTATAGCATCTGATATTTATATAGATTTTCATTAAAAATACTGTCAGTGTCGGGGCTGACTTTTCAGTCAGTGTTTGCTGTGGTCTCTTTTTCTGATCCTTTTTTCATCTGTCAAGACGCACATTCAGAGTCATTTTGCTCATTGCCTGAACTCCCTCTATCAAAAATTCAAAAGGAAGAAGGATCGCCTTTTGTTACTGACTGAAGTGAAGGCCAGCAGTGCTGTCTGGATGTGAGATTTCTCCGGAAGCACGTCCTTTTGCATGGCATTGAGCTCTGTAGGTGTGTTCCTTCGGTGCAGACACGTCCTCTCTGAATAGCACGCTGAGTGTTTCAGGGATGAAAGAATAGAGTTAAACAGAAAAGGTCTGGCTGGTACTAAGACTGAGAAAGAGAGGGAAAAAAAGCAGGGGAGAGAGGAAAAATGAGCCAAGGACAGAAACAGACACACTTCTGCGGGATGACAGCCACAGACATCCATGAATAGCACAGCCACTCACTCGGCAGCAGCGCCGCTGAGGACTGACAGGAAAGAGAAAAGAGACTTTCGGAGACAATGCGTTGCAGGGCAAAGTTCTAGGTTGATATGTGTGGTTATACATCTTGGTTTTCTAAGTCAGGCCGAGGGTGGAGAAACGAAAGCAGCAGCACAAAATGGCTTTTATGTTTCAGTGTAATGTAGGATTTGCCGTGCATTCTCCGACTTCGCTGGTTCAGGAGGGCCATCCCGGAGCTGCTACACAGCTGACAGGCCAGCTCAGATGTGCTAGCTTTTCAAGTACAGGGTGCAGCAGTGCAGCATGGCTGTAGTTGATGTATAAAGCAACCCCTGTTTCTGTGCATTCCAGATCGTATCGCAGAGTGGTAGGCAGCTGTCATGGGCACCAGTCAAACCATCACGGTACCACTGTCCCCACAGATGATACAACCTTGCCTCTTACCTGTCACCTCTGAAATTACGCTTCATCTTCCTGCCTCTAATGTTAGAGACAATGATGCATTTTTGAGTAAAATCATAGATAATTATGTCAAATAGATCATTAAGATTTTTCATTACCACTCCTAATTCTAGTCTTGGATATATGGCTTAGAGAAATGAAGTATAAATGTCATAGAGATTCTGAATCTGGAGACGCACTTCTGGGACAGTCACGCAATCACATCACATATCAAAGCAAAGTTACCCTCCTGTCATGTGGCAGATCTGACAGATTTCCTTCTACACGGTACGTGGGCCAAGGTTGAAGGGTGGTCATCAATGAGTGTCTTCAATATCTGCATGGAGGGTTCTTTTTCGAATCTATCAGAAGCTATAGAACAACCCCAGATCGTCCTCAGACTTTTCCACCAATAACATCTGTCCTCATCCAACGTCGAGTTCAGTACTGAAGCAAAACAGTCATGCCTTTCAAAACAATAGACAGGCAAAAACAGCAGAAGTGAGTGGTACAGGGAGAAATGTTGGAAACAGCAGTGAGCTGGGAGCCAGACCATCTGTCTTCCTGTCCCGGCTCTTCTACTTAGAAGCTGTTTCATTTTGCTCAATTGGTCCTCTCCGAGCCTGTTTCTCATCCGTTTGTTATGAATATTAAAGCTGTCTACCTGATAGGGCTCCTAAACAGGCCACATAAATTATGTAAACACTTTGCAAATGATGAAATACTGTTTAAATTTCAAGTTGGTGATAGTGTATGGACAGTATGGTAGTTAAATTAGCTTTGGGGAAGTGTTCTGTAGAAGACCAGCAGTGCAAAGGTGAAGTTGGAGAGCGTCATTGTCACTGCAGCATCCTCTAGACAAGCCTCCAGCAGGAGGATGGGACTGGGAGAGCCCTGAGTAGTGCCTCCCCTCACCCGCTGTCCATCATCACTAGGAGGGGCCGTGGTGAGGCTCTGGGATTGGGATCTGTCTCCCCTTCTCCCATTCCCTGCTGCTGCCAAAAACACTGTGGGCCTAATGTGGGCGTGGCAAAGATGCAGCCAACACAGGAGCCGAGAACCCCATTGTGCAAGGTGAGCTGGTCACCAGACTACAGCCTGGTGAGTGGTTACTAGGGTCACGTAATCAGTTTCCTCTGTTTTCCCTTTGTACCATTCATTCACAGCAAACAGCTCCTGGATTTTTCTGAAACAATGCGTAGAAGAGCCTACTGAAGGTAAATCACTGAGGAAGAGACAAGGCAAAGGGAATGTTTCATTACATGTTAGATTATAGATCAGGTTACCAAGGAACAGAAGCAAGAGCTACTCCCCTTCAGGGCTTCTTAGCATCTAGAGTTAGGAGGGGAAAAGAATTTGAGGTCTTGAGTTGGATTTCCACGTAGTTTGCTAACATACTGAAAAGTTTTAAGAGCATAGTACATATGTAATGCCATGATTTAGAAACAAAAGCTATTCTTTATATATGTATATTCATGTGTGTGTGTGTGTGTGTGTGTGTATACACACATCTATAGCATTTACCATTACTGTTTCCCATCAATTAGGGAGTTTTAGAACTAACTATATGCTGATGCTCGAATCTGGCCTGGCAATTTTCCTTCTCATCCAGTTTGTGTCAGGGTGTGTCTAGGCTACTACAGGTGTGTGATGACTTGGGTGGCTTTCCTGCTTTTTCTACTTAGTATTCAAATAACTAGGTTTTTTTTTTAAGTTGACGAAAAACTCATCTTTGAAACCATCTAAGTGGCCCTGGCTGGGTTACTTAGTTGGTTGGAGTGTCATCCTATATACCAAAAGGTTGCAGGTTCGATCCCCAGTCGAGGCGTGTGTGGGAGGCAGCTGATTGACGTGTCTCTCACATGGGTGCCTGTCTGTCTCTCTCTTTCCCTACCCCACCCGTTCTCTCTATATATAAAATCAGTAAACGTATCTTCAGGAAAAGATGTTTAAAACAACATCTGGATGTAGGGACTTGTTTGTAGAAAGATATTTAATTACAGCATCCGTTTATTTTGTAGTTAAAGAAATATTCAGGGTTTTCATTCATTTCTTGAGTAAGTTTTGTCAAGTCAGAATTTTGTAGGAAATAGTGCTTTTCATTTAATTTTTTAGGTACATTGATATTAAGTTGATCTCTTTATATATTTTTGCGCTATCTGCAAATATCTCTCCTTTCTCATTCTGATATTATTTATATTTACCTTCTCTTTTCCTCTTCAATCCATCTTACCAGAAATCTGTAAACTTTTAAAAACTTCTTTCCAAAGAAACAACTTTGGCTTTGTTGAACTCTCTTGTTTCTTTGATTTCCGTTTCATTAATTTTTTAAATAAATTTTTTATTTAGAGTAATTTCAGACTTACAGAAAGACTGCAGAGCTACCGCAAGGAGTTCTGCGTTTTCCCCTCTAACTCTGCGGTGGTCGTGCGGGACCCTGGCACACTCGGCAGCGCCCGCAGGCCGGCCCTGGTGCGTTACTGTGGGCAGACCGCACATTCGTATTCAGATTTCACCAGTCCCTGTTTTAAATTAATGGCCTTTCTTTGCGTTCCAGGATTCAATTCAGGATACCACAATGCATTTTGTCATCATGTTTTCTCTGATCGGTTCTCAGCCTTTTCTTATTTTTCATGACCTTGACAGTTTTGAGGGATACTGGTCAAGTATTTTGTCAGACATTTCTCAATTTGGATTTTTCTGACGTTTTGATGACTTAGACTGGGTTCATGGGATTTTGAAGAGAGGCAATACCCTTCTTTTCATTCCGTCACGGAGTAATGACATCGCAGGGCATCACGGGTCATGTTAACCTTGACCGCTTGATCCGGGCTCTGTTTGCCAGGCTTCCGCACTGGGCAGGTGCTGCTTTGCTTCTCCACGCTATTAGGAAGCCAGTTGCGAAGTTCAGCTCCCGCTCAGTGGGAGAGAGGAATTAAATTTGTATTAAATATATATTCAGTACATGTAATTAAATATATGTAGCTAGTGGGTGAACTAACTACATACATCCTTTGGAATTCTTCTGCAAGAAAGATTTGTTTCTTCCCCCCTATTTATTTGGTCAACCATTTATATCAATAAAGGTTTATATATAATTACTTTACACTTTTGGCTGTAACCCAATACTACTTTATTTACTTTTTTGCTCCAATTATTCCAGCTTGAGCCATTGACAGCTCTTTCAGACTAACTCCCTGTGATGTGCCCCATGCTTTTGGGGGGTTGTTAGCACTTTTCTTTCTTTCTTGTACTAAAACGTGCTCCAATCTTATTTTGTATTTTCCCTGCATCAGCCCTGGAATGAGCCATTTCTCCAAGGAGTCCTAATTCCTTTTATTAGAGAGTGGTATTTAGAAACCAAGATCATGATGAGGGACATGCTCGTTGCTACTGGGTTGTCGTTGCTTGCGGCCCTTTCACTGGGCAGAGCTAGGCGATACATGCATGCATACTAACCCGGGAGTTCATCCTGATGGCTCCAACTCTAGCCCAGGACCACAGAGTTCACGTTAGGCTTCCTTTCTTGCTCATCGGAACTTCTCTCTTCCATAGCGAGAAGCCTGGCAACCCCCAGCCACCATCCCTTTACTTAGAGTTCAGTGTTTCGGTACAGATCGTTCAGTCATTAGCCTTATAGTTTCCTCTCAAAACACCGTGTTCCAAAGACCAGTAGGACAGCTTCTTCCTCCCCCCCCAGTCTCTTTAGTGAGGTTGTGTCACACAGTGCAATTAGTGTCGTTTAGCACAACACGCAGTCCGTCCCGCTGCCCCTCAACATCCTGGCTGACACGGTGTTGTTTGTTTCCTGCAAGGTTGTGTTCCGTAAATCCTGTTCTGTGCTGTCCGGTCCTTACGGTTCCGTGGGTGTTGACAAACACGGAGTCATGTGTTCACCGTGCTAGTGCCATTCCGAGCAGTCCTGTCACCCTAAAAGTTCCCCTGTGCACCCCTTCTGCTGTCACTCATTTCATGAACTATTTAATATGATTATTCCATTCTTCTACTTTCTTGGGTTATTTTTTGCTAACTTCCTTAAGTTGACATTATTAGTTAGCTTTTCTTCTTTTAATACACAAGCATTTAGGGTTATCGGTACCCACTAATTACTGCTTTTACTACATATATAAATTTGGTATATAGTATTTTGTTAAAATTCACTCTAAGTAATTCTAACTTTTTATTATAATTTCCTTTTTAGACATCGGGCTATTCATAAATATATTTTTACATCTAAGAAAGTGAAGCTTTTCTGGATTATTTTCCCCTTGAGAACTGATCTTTAACCTAACTTCATTCTGTTCATAGAGTGTAATCTGTGTAATACTGATGATCCTTCATAACTTGCTGAGACTTTATGGCAAAGTATTTGTCAAATATGGTAAATGTCTCGTGCCACTTGAAAACATAAGCATATTCTGTCGCTTGGTAGGGCCAGCAGGAGTCGTGTGGCTCTTCTTCATCGTTCTCCTGTTTGATCTGTGGGGTTCCGACCAGGGTGAACGTGAAGCTGCCCTGCCGTGGGCTTTCTTCCTTTTGCTTCTGCCAGAATTTCTGACTCCCTGCAGCTAATAATGCATTTCGCATTAAAGTTTATTTAGATAATTATTAATGTTATCCTTTTGCTATTTGCCTGATGCATCTTTATTCATACTTTTAGCTTTTTTTGTGTTCTTGTATTTTAGTGTTTTCCTCTAAAGAAGATTTGTTCTTGCTTTCACCTCGTGACAGCAGTGCTACTAAAGCTACTGTATTTTCTCACCTTGGAGATTCCTGGACTGCACAGTAGCACCCAATGCAGTGAGGTCAGGCCTGTGACGCATATTCTCTGGAAAGACTCTTTTTCACTCAGTCCATAGATGTGTTGGCTCCACATTGCAAGATTATTGATTCTTTCCAGACCATCCTCTCACTGATAGGATAGCCTATGCAGGAGTCCCATCTTTTTACAGGCACCTGGGGTTCCGCAGCCCATGCACAGTAGGACTTCAACCCTGTGGCCGATTCCCTTGAGCGTAGCTGGGAAGCGTCCCTGGTAGCAACATTTGCTTCCAGCACAGCCTAGTGTTCACTTTCACGCCTACTTTGGTTTCAGCTCCTGATTCATTTTTTGTTTTCCTACCCTTTGCAGTTTTGTTTTTTTAGTTTTTTATAAGTATAGCACAACATTTAACAGTATGCCTATTATAATTTATTCAGTGTCTAGGTGTTTTATAGTGAAGAGGGATTTGGAGAGTAACAAGTAAGTTCGCTGCATGAGCAGCAGAAGTCACATAATGAAATTTGCATTTTGAAAAAATTAGACATCTCTGTGGAGAACTTCCTGTGTCCCCTCTGCTTCAGGTTTCACCTGATAACTGCTGCTCATCCGTCACACCTCGCTTACATATCATTCCCAGATTGACTCATTCCCTGAAATCTAAACTGCATCATGTCTGTATACTTTTATCCTTCTTAAATGGAATTGTGCACTTACTGTTTGATTTTTCTTTTTTATACCTTTCCTTGCTATAAACTATCAGGGCAGGGATCTTTCCTGTTGTTAAACTGTATCCTCAGGACCTGGCTAGGTTCTCAATAAACACTTGTTGAGTAAGCAAATGAACGACGTTGGCCATCTCTTTACAAAGTTTATAGGAGACACGTTGGGACTCTTCATAAGGAGACTTCACAAATGCAATGATTTTTATGGCCCACAGAAAGACCCTGCATAGCCAGCAAGATTATATCATTTTACGCCATAGAAATTAATGTTTTAAAACAATGAAATACTCTCTTTATATATATAATGTCAAATATGGTGAAGTTACAGGGAAATTAATAATTTCATGTGCCATGGGTCAGAGTAAGGTGATAAGTGCAATATGTATCAAATACCCCAAAATACCATTCCACTTGTCTTATCGTGGGCTGCCATAACAAAATATCATAGACTGGGTGGTTTAGACAACAGGAGTCTGTATTCTCGTGCCTCTAGAGACTGGAGCCCTGAGCTGAGGGCACCAGCATGGTCGGTTCTGGGAGCCCATCTTCCTGGCTTGCAGGGGATTGCCCTCTCTCTGTGTCCTCACATTACAGAGTGAGATCTTCCTCTTCCTTCTGTCGTAAGACCACCAGTCTTGTCAGATTGGGTTCCCACCCTTTTGGCCTCATTTGACCTTAATTGTCTCCTGAAAGCCTTCTCTGCAAATGCAGTCACATTGGCAGTTAGGACTTCAACATATGAATTCGAAGGGGCGGGACACAATTCAACCCATAGCACCATTTAACCTAGCAATATACTTCCAGAAATTTACCCCCAGGAAACAATTAGAAATGGCTTAAAAACATAAAGTATGCAATTTGGTATTGCAGCAGTATTTATGATAGGAAAAACAAAGGGGAACAAAGTCTAGATTTTTTACTAATGGAACATTCTATTATAATTATGATTCATTCCTAATGAAATTATATACTTCCATGAAAAGTATGTATTAGAATATTTAAATGATGTGAAAAATGTTTATAGTTCATTAAAAGAATCAACTTACGGATCAGAATATAGACTTACAGGAAGACTAGAATTATATTTATAAAATGGTACTGGCAGATATTTCTGTTGGGACATTTATAGGAAATAGTAATTTTTGTCTCTGTGTTTTTCTGAATTTCTCCATCTTCATTACAGAGTGTGTATAGTCCTTTAATTAATAAAAACAAAACCCATGTCATTTAAAAGAATACTACTGTTAGGTATGGGGCAGAGAGTAATATTGATATCAGAAAACACTCTACACCAACATTAATCCTCTTTTTATTATAAAATCCTCTTGATATTTATTTCTCTTGAATTGTAGAGTTGTGTGATGCAGTGATTTTAATTGGCATTAGTCCAAGAACGTTGGTTATTTTGGTTGCAGGTCAGTCAGTCATCAAACATCTGGATGTAGCACTACCGTACTGCAAAAACTGTCCCAAAATCATGCGCCGTCACAGAGTCGGTCATTGCTTTCTCTGTAGACACGTCTGCACTTTAAAAACCTGCAAAGAAAGTGGAGTGCAGTAGAAAATCCAAATAAGGAAAGGACTGGGAGGGAGGAGCGTTTGAAAAGAGAGAAGAATGAATTTAGAATTTTGTCTTAAAAATATTTTCTCCCCATTGACCATGGGAGTCACGGGGTGTAGGGCAAGGAAGAGCAACAGGAAAAAGGCGAGAAAACTATAACTGAACAACAATAAAGAAAAGAAAAGATATTTTCTCAAAGAAAAGCTGTTTCTTCTATTTCAGTGAATGTAAAGGGGTCAAATTAATTTCTTCTCTGGGTGTGTAGAACTTCAGGGGAGGCGAAAGGACCCTGATTATGTAATATGTGACTACCCAAATGATAAATCATTTTGTTTGAAACAATAGGAGGTGTTACAGGTTGGGGAACAAAAACAAGAAGAGATTATTGTTTTCTCCCTCATCTTCCATCATTTCTTATTCTCATGCTGTGTCTTCCTCCCTTTTTTATTCTGTTCACAAATGGATATTGGTGGGAAACGCACGCCGTGCAAAGTGGCTTTTACCTGCTGTGCCACAGGAAGAATTGACAATTCAGAAACGCCACTGTCTAGGTGTCTCTCCCCTTCTCGTCGCTGCAGAGGAAGCTGAGATGCCATACACTCCTCACAGGAGAGGGCAGGTGAAAAGAAGCCTAGAAGAATCGCAAAGCACCCTAAACTTCCTCATTTTGCTGGCTTGCAAAATGCCTTTGGCCAGAAACCACCAAACTTCCAGGACAAACACATTTACCTGATGAGTTGTGGCGGGGGGGGGGTGGCAGGTGATGGAGGAGAGTGAAGGAAATCCATGATTTCGTCGATTTACCGGACTTGTCTATACAGTGCTAACTCCTGGCATGTCTGGTCAGCCCACAAGCTTCCTAGAGATGATAATGCAGACTCCTAGAGATGATAAAGACCAGGACACATTTACCTCTGAAGTATCTAGAAACGGTTCAGCTGGTGAAAGTGTTTGAGAAAATAACCATAGATGTTACAGTTTTCATTAAATAATAAGTGCTTGTCCACACTAAATAATGCTGTTTACGTGGGAATTGTGATCCCATGATAAATACTTTTGGGAGATGCTGTTTAAACAAAGGTAAACAGATGTCTTTACTGTCGGGTTTCTCAGACTCTTGGTTCTGCCATGAACCTCAAAGAAGGTCCTACAATTTGCATTGTTCAAAAACTTGGGCAGTTTCACCCTTTTATTTGAGTTGGATTTTATTCGAGTTGGGTCATTGTTTCTGAAAACATGTTAACAGTCAGTAGCTCTTCTTTATTCAAACTTACCTGGACAAATGGATATTAAACTTGCCAAAATTAGTTTTTATTGGACTTATGAGTCCCTGGAATTTTGACTTAGAATGGAAAAAAAGGCTATAAAATGTGTGAACTGAAAACTGTTCAACTAAGAGAAGCAAAGCTGCCAGGTCAGCCCCTGTCTGAATATTGAGAAGGATTCCCTCATTGACAGTTTGCCTCTGCTCAAATTCCTGACTCTAGCCCAGTTTTGTGCACTTTTCCTCTTAGATCTTTCTTGAACTATAGTCTAATCACCCTTTAACTTCTTAGAAACTAATTTCTTATCTGAACTACCACAGAAGCTATTGGAGACACATAGAAAATGGATCAGTTACACTGTGTTTTGTGTTTTAAAAAAATCTTTCTCAATTTAGAGCTTCTGCTGCACTTGTTACAGAAGGAATTGGTAATCATGACGAGACAACCAGGATACCTGAAGGATTCTATTTATTGTGAAATGACTAGTCTGTGAGACTGATTAATAGTACAAATTATAAAATCTTTTAGTTCCTGGAGGAATTGGATGAAATTAATTTGTATAGTCCTCATTATATGTGGGAACTATTTTTTGGATGAATTTGGCTCTGAAAACAAATGCTGTGCGTGTCTGTGTACACACCCATGTAGCAGCTTCTCCTAAAACAGAATGTGACCCATAGGCAGACATAAAATCAGACTTGTAAGCATCACTTGCAGAACATTCTGTTGCACACAGTCTGGTTTTTAAGAATCTTTGAAATATAATATAGACACAACTGAATTTGGTGTTTAATTGTTGCTTCTGTAATACCAGAAGGAAGTTCCATGCCATAACAACTTATTGGACAATATCTATAATTAAAAGATAAGTATCTACTATTATGCTGTGTTTTATAATTTGTTCATATCTTGAACTTCTTTTATAGAATACTCTGTTTTTATTAAAACATGCAGTTTCAGTAACTATAGGCCCCAAGGTAAAAATAAAAATATTGAATTTTAATACATGAGAATGCCTCTCCTACTTATTAGAACTATTTTAATACTTAAGTATAGAGTTAAATCCAAATTAACATTCAGAACAGAAAATTGTTTTTTTATGTTAGAATTTTCAGTATCTCCATTTTAACAGTATTTTTATCATTGTCAAAGAAGCATCATTCTTTTTACATTTATTATCACAGGAGGAAATTTTATTCCTGAGATTTAAAGTAAATCATTTTACAAATAATTAAAATGGCAGGTAAACACTAAAAATTTTCTGCTGTGTAAATACATGCTAACTTTTGTTAAAGATAATTTTACGGAAAATATTTAACTATAATATCTGCCTTTATTTGCTTTAAATAACTCCTGTTTTCCCTACTGTTATATAACAAATGTTCCAAATAATTTATGCCATATTAACACTGATAAGCAATATTTGTGATATTACAGGATTCATGAATTCTCGTAATCTTATATAGCTGACGTTTTTGTTTCCTATATCACTTACTCATTTCTTTGGCATTTATGTTTTGAGCATCAACAAGATGCCAGGTGCTGTTCTAGGCACTAGGGGTCCAGCACATAGGAAGCAGACAACAGACAAATAAATATGTCACATCTTGGATTTGTGGCACACAGTAAAGCACAGTAAAGGAAACGAGGGCTGTGGGGAGGAGAGACTACACTTACATCAAGGGTTAGAGATAATCTCACTAATCCTGAGTCAGATTGGTAGAGACGAGAAGCAGTGAGCAAACAAGATTTCTGTACACAGGGAAGGAGCTCCCAAGCAGTAGAAACAGCCCGTGCAAAGGCCTGAGGCAGAACATACTTCGTATGTTCACAGCTAGAAAGGTGGCCAGTGTATCCAGAGTGAGGGGATTTGCTGTGAAGCCATAGAGGAGGTCAGAGAGTCAGTGCGGGGCAGGAGGATCATACAAAGTCTTATAGACAATTATACAGGCTTTGGCTTTTATAATGACTACCACCATTACATGGATATGACTTACACTTAAAAAAGGCTCACGATAGTATGTTGCCAATGCTCTGACAAGAGTCTAGAAGGAGACCAAGGAGGCTGTGGCAGTACTGTGGAGAGAGCTGATGATGGCTGGAACCTTAGGGGAGGCAGGCAAAGTGGTGAGGGGCAGTCAGGTTCTGCATATGTCTGGACAGCTGATAGAAATTATGAAAAGACTTCTGGCCAAGATGGAGGCATGGGTAGATACACGTTGCCTCCTCACACAACCAAAAGAAGGACAACAAATTTAAAAACAAAAAATAACCAGAACTGCCAGAAAATCAAACTGTATGAAGTCTGACAGCCAAGGCGTTAAAGAAGAAACATTCATCCAGACTGCTAGGAGGGGTGGAGACAGGCAGCAGGGGTGGAGAGGACTCGAGGCAAAGTGGTGGCTGGAGAACTAGGGAAGACCAGGCAGCGCCTGGCACAGTGGGTGGCCCCACACTTGCAAGTGGATAAACCGGGAGGAACAACTCAGGAGCAAGACAGACCATGCAACCCAGGGTTCCAGGGCTGGGAAATAAAGCCTCAAACCTCTGACTGAAAAAACCTGTGGGGGTTGAGGCAGCAAGAGAAACTCCTAGCATCACAGAAGAGTTCGTTGGAGAGACCCACAGAGTACTGGAATGTACACAAACCCACCCACCTGGGAATCAGCAGCAGAAGGGCCCAATTTGCTTGTGGGTAGCAGAGGAAGTGACTGAAAGTCAGCAGAGAGCTGAGCAAGCAGCACTGTTCGCTCTTGGGCCCCTCCCCCACATACAGCCTTACAACACAATGATGTGGGTTGCCCCGCCCTAGCGAATACCTAAGGCTCCACCAAGACAAAAAAACATGGCCCAAAAGAAAGAACAGATCAAACCTCCAGAAAAAATATGAAGACAGAGCCAGCCTATCAGATGCACAGTTCAACACACTGGTAATTGGGATTCTCACAGAAATGATTGAGGTTGGTTGCAAAGTAGAGGAAAAAGTGAAGGCTATGAAAAGTGAAATAAAGGAAAATTTCCCTTTGGTTCACAAGGAACCAACAGTGAAAGGAAGGAAACCAGGACTCAGATCAACGGTTTGGAGCAGAAGGAAGAAATAAACATTCAGCCAGAACAGAATGAAGAAACAAGAATTCAAAAAAATGAGAGAGGCTTAGGAACTTCTGGGACAACTTTAAATGTTCCAATATTTGAATCATAGGGGTGCCAGAAGGGGAAGAGGAAGAGCAAGAAATTGAAAACATAATGAAGGAGAATTTCCCTAATCTGGCAAGGGAAGTAGACTTCCAGGAAGTCCAGGAAGCTCAGAGGGTCCCAAAGAAGTTGGACCCAAGGAAGCACACACCCAGGCACATCATAATTACATTACCCAAGAGTAAAGAGAAGGAGAGAATCTTAAGGGTAGCAGGAGAAAAGGAGACAGTTGCCTACAAAGGAGTTCCCATTAAACTATGAGCTGATTTCTCAAAAGAAACCTTGCAGACAAGAAGAGGCTGGAAACAAGTATTCCAAGTCATGAAAGGTAAGGACGTACATCCAAGATTACTCTATCCAGCAAAGCTACCATTTAGAATGGAAGGGCAGATAAAGTGCTTCCCAGATAAGGTCAAGTTAAAGGAGTTCATCATCACCAAGTGCTTTTTATATGAAATGTTAAAGGAACTTACCTAAGAAAAAGAAGAAGATGAAAACTATAAACAGTAAAATGACAACAAACTCAAAACTATCAACAAATGAACCTAAAAAAAAAAAAAAAAAAAA
>PVJI01005350.1:0-98156 GCA_004026765.1 Micronycteris hirsuta | reverse complement strand
CAGGGAATGGCCACCCCTGAGTTAATCCAAGAGAGAAGCTCTGAATAAAATGTCTAGAGAGAACACAGTAAACAAAAATGTTTTACTACAACAGTAGGAGGCAATTAGAAGGGTGCTGGAATAATGATCTTCTTCTGTTGTAATTGTAGTTTGTCTTATTTTCCTTGTCTAGCCCTTCTGGTTTTGCTGATAAATCAAGATTGAATTCACCAATGTCCTGTGTCACTGGGACAGCGCTGCAAGGATGTCATTAGATGACGTCCAATTTAATTTGTTGGTCACCAAGTTATTGCCTGGATGAATAATTGATGGATAGATGGTACACTGATATTTCAACATACATTAGTATAGTGCATTGGATATAATGCACATATGGACCTCTGTGCTATTTGTGTAAGATTTTAAATTCATTCTCAGAGATGGGATTGAGGTTAAAGCAAGAACAATAAAATATATATATATATATATAGATGGTAATTCCAACTAGCAAAGGCCTACTCATGGTTCTGTTTCGTAACTAATAAACACTGCAGCGAAAGATACAAAATTTGAACACCGCTTAATGTTACCACAGGAAATATTTTCTTTATTTTTGTCAAGGATTCAAATTATAAATATTTTTATGTATGCTTTGGAGATTAATATAATATTTTAAAGTAACTGAAAAAATGAGTTCTTATAACTGAATGAGAAATAAAGGGTTAAGTTTCCCTTAAAACACAGATCTGAGAGAGGCTGAGCTTTTATCCTTGTCCATAGTGGAGTGATTGAAAATGGATTAGCATTCCCAACATGAACAATTACAATGCTGGACAATGACAGAAGCAAAGCAATTGGTTTCAGGAATTTGATATCAGACAATGCAGGGATATGACGATTGACACTAGGGGAACTTCTAGGTGAGTCCATGTTTAGTGTGGTTACTTATGAGGATAATTTCTTGTCCAACATGCAGGATGCATCAGCCACAGCAGAATACAGTAGCTCCACTGGGGTTAAGACACTGAAATAAGAGTTATGGAATATGGAAGAAGCTAGAGTCTGTGAGGCAGAGCTCCAGAAAAAAGAGAACTAGGCAAAGGGATGAGCTAGAATTCTCTGCAGGGGTTCCCTGCAGATCTTTAGCTGAGGCCTAAGCCAAATATATACATATATACATATGTGTGTGTGTGTGTGTGTGTGTGTGTGTAGCCAATTATATATATACATATATAATTGACAGATTTTATTTACATCTCATTAATTCTTCACTGATACTCAGTGTTCAGCTGAATGAAAGTTCATACCTCACGAGTAAGGAATATAATGAGACCAAGTCTGAACCCACCCTAACAGATTCTTAAGCCAAGTATCTGCGCTTTTCTCAGTGAGGACAGACTTCTGAGTTTCAGTGTGGCCAAATCGGAGGGCTATAAAATACCTTGGACTCTCCAAGGATCCGCTCTCACAAAATATAAAACTAAGCCAATTATACATATGAGATAAATTCAAGGGTGTACACATCCTTTAATTTCACTCCCTGATAAAATAAAACATATTTTTCAGTGGAAGCATACATTCTTCAGAGGAGGACAAAATAATAGAGAATTTTTACTGCATATCACCCACAAAGTTTAGCATAAATTTGAAAATTGTTAGTCATGCAAAGAAATAGGAAAATAACAACTAAATGCATAAACCAGATATGAGATGAACAAACAAAACCTTGAAGTTATTTTAAATATATTTAAGAGCTTAAAGAACAATATCTTCTAACATAGGAAACAAAGAGGAACTTTTAGCAAAGAAATGAAACTACTGAAAAAAAGGAAAATTTAGATCTGAAAACTAAAATAAATAAAATAAAAACTAATTCAATTGATGGGTTCAACTATAGTTTGGAGAGCGAAGAATCAGTGAGCTTGCACCAAAATAAATAAAAATAATTATTTGAAAAGTAGAAGCAAAACTGAAGAAAAGGGAAGAGGACTTTAGTGACTTGTGGAACAAGATTAAGCAGCTTAGAACATGTATAATTGGAGGCTTATGATGCAGAAAGAATATTTGATGAAATACTGAGCCAAAATATCTCAAATGTGACATTACAATCAATAGGAAGTATCTTAGAGAACCTCAGAACCCCCCGAAATACAAAGAAATAATACTTTATAACATTATGAAGAAATAATTGAATATCAGAAATAAAGAGAAAACTTTGAAACCGACTTTGGGGTGAGGAAGGAGAGGTTTTGCATGAGGGGTATAATTATAAGAATAAATGTGTGCTTCAAACCAGAACTGAAAAATTGAGAAGGTAATGGAATGCACTTTTACACTGATAAAAGAAAAAAAAATTTAAAAAGATCAACTGTGAAAACTCAAAATTTTATATTCTTAAAAAAATCCCTCAATTTAAGTAAACTGAAGATATTTTCAGATAAAAGAAAGCAGACAGGATTTGTAATGAGACAACCTGTACAATGAGAAATCCTAAAGAATGTTCTTTGGCATTAAGAAAAATGATACTAGATGAAAACTAGAATCCACAGGAAAGAATAAAAAACACTGGAAATGGTAAATATGTAAGTAAATATAGAAGACTATTTTTCTGTTTTCATTTCTGCAGTTGCGGATTGTTTAAAGCAAATAATATTTAAGAGGGATTTTATATTAATACATTGCCTAAATATATGACAACAATCTAAACATATGGAGAAGAATGCATGAAATACTATGAGTTTCTTACATTTGTGAAGTAGTAAGAGTAGAATCGGAAATGGGAAGCATGAATTGTGAAGAAAGTGGGCAATGTCTGTTGCAAAGTACAAAGTGGTTCAATCTTAACTCTAGGTAGGCTGTTTATGTTAAATAAATAATTATTGGTCCTAAAGCACAAGATGTCCCCTTTGATATTCCCTAAAGATGTCCTCTTTGAAATACATTGAGAATTATTTCATTACCCAATATATGATCAATATGGGTGATAATTTTTTGTGCTCTTGGAAAAAATGTTCATTCTTCAATTATTTGACATGGCATATTGGTGTGTTTTGTTAATAACGCATTCATGGTTGCTCAGGTCTTATTTTTTTATTTTAAAACTGATTATTGAATCATTTTGTCTGGAATTTTATTTTCTTTTTCTTCTTTTTATTGTTATTCAAGTACAATTGTCTCCATTTTCACCCCACCAGGTCTTCTGATATTCTTTCTTTTTGCTGTTTACTTGTTTCAAATTTTGAAAAGCAGGTATTAATATCTTCAACTATAATTGCGGTTTCATTTATTTCTCCATTTATCTCTGCTGATTTTCCTTTTATAATTTTAATCAATGTTTTTAATTACATGCACATTTAAAAGATTATGTATTCCTGATTAACTGTTTTATCATAATGAAATGTCTCTCCTTGCCCTAAAATTGGCTTTGTCTGATATGATAGATGCATAAAGTTTCCACTGAGATGTTTACATAATGCATTCTGTTCCACCTTTTCATCTAACCCACTCTGTTTTTTTAAACCTTCCTTAGAGTTGGTATAATTAGTCCATTTGACATTTAATGTAGTTATCAATATGGTTTTGTTTAAGCATATCACCTTGTTATATTTTTGTTTTTAAATGTTAGTTATTAATTACAGTTTACATTCAACACTTTTTTGTATTAGTTTCAGATATCCAGCACAGCAGATGGACATCCACGTAGGTTACAAAGTGTTCCCTCCCGTAATACAAGCACCCACCTGGCAGCATAGTTATTATTACAGCATTGTTAACTGTATTCCCAATGTTGTATTTTACATCCCCATGCTTCTTTTATAACTAGCAATCAGCACTTTTTAATCCCATTATCTTTTTTAAAAGACTGATTGGATTAATTCATCAATTAATTGATGATTTTAGATAAGCACTCCTTTTAAAAAGTGATGCTCACATTTCTATTTTTTTATTATTCTAAATGACACATTATTCCAGTGTATAAAATTCATTTTTTGGTTTACAAAGGCAGTTTTTAAAAAGTCTTATTTTCTATATACATAATTGTATATTTAGAAAATATACAAATTAAAATATATATTCAAACATTATTTTTTCTGATTCTTGTTTTAAAGATTTTATTTATTTATTTTTAGAGAGAGGAGAAGGGAAGGAGAAAGAGAGGGAGAGAAACATGTGTGAGACTGACCGGTTACCTCTCACCCCCCACCCACTGGGGGCCTGGCCTGCAACCCAAGCATGTGCCCTGACTGGGAATCCAACCTGTGGCCTTCCAGTTCACAGGCTGATGCTCCGTCCACTGAGCCACACCAGCCAGGGCTGACTCTCGAAGATATAATATTATACTACCTTTACCTTATGAAGGAAAATGTGCTATTTTATAAAGTTGTTTACTTATTATTAGCTATATGACTCCTCAAGTGGAAAAACAGCTTAGCTAAACATGAGGAGCCTTTAGCTCCTGCCTAACACATGTCATCTGAAAGTTGTGAGCAAACCTATTAGGGGGAAAAATTCAACAAAACAGCAAACTCTGTATATTGGGCAATCTAAGGACCAGCCCCACGACCGTGTTGCCCTTCGGTTTCCATGAGCTGGTGTGTCCCTGCACGTACCAGTTACCACTGTGCCCCTGCTTAAGGGAACGAGAAGATGGATTTCTGTTCTTTCTGAAACCTGTGAACATTAAGAACTCTCAGGTTAAAAAGCACAGCCACCGTAATTTCAGTTCTCAAGGTAAACATCTATTTTGGTGCAAATTTGGCTTATATCACTAAAGCGTTCTGCAGTATTTAGGAAATGATATCACAAAACATTTTTTCATAAAAGTTTGTTGATAGATTCTTTCAAGCACACCAATGCAAAGAATTGAAATCCACTATGTAATAAAAAAAAAACAAAATCAGCCTAAAGTACAAAGAGAATAAATATTTAAAATGTTTCTATGCTTTTAATAAAGTCTGCACCAGACACCAAGCAAAGCTAAGCAAAACAAAACAAACGAAACAAAACCAGAAGAATTGCAAAAATTGGCACTTACCCATATTTTGCAAAATTTGCCCAGCGTTTCATTATGGATCTACTCAAAATTTCCTCAGCTTTTGTGTAATTTGCTCTTCTATCCAGAGTTAAGCCAAAGACAAATTCAATTTCATAACCATGCATCACTCCCATCCATTCAGGCCAAGGGAGTTTGGATGACTGGTGTTCAAAATAGTAGAAAAAGGCATCATTTCCCAAATCTGAGAACTTTTTCGCGAACTCCAAGGCAGGGCATATGAAGTTGTAATCTCCAACGACATCATCCAAGGCCTCACGGTATTTTTCAGCTCTTTGATCATCTAACAAGTCCGTGTAATGGAAGAGTATTGATTCCCTTCCAAGGTCACTCATTCCTTGAAAAAATATTTTTAAACCTTCTAGAAATTCTTTTCTAGTTATGATACTGTCATTATCTTTGCTGAAACCAGGAGAACCATACACCAAAAATGCTGTTCCTTCATCTTTATTAACACCCACCAAGATCTGGGTTTTTTTGAACTGTCCAAGTTGAAGTAGTGTGTCTGGCATGTCAGTGAGAAAATCACCATCCACCAATGGACCAAAAGGTAATGACAAGAGTGTACCGTCAGGAACAATAAATGCTTCATTTAGAAGAATTTCCTGGGGGTCTTTATTTCGGAGGCATTTGATTATCTCAGTCTCATTTTCTCTAAAGCAACCCATAAATTTAGCTAAAGTCAACGTTCTGTTCCTAGCTTCCTCAAGAGAGTTTACTGCCCAAGGGGCATTAGAAGATCCGCTTTGCAGAATGGCTCTGGTAAACAATGGGTGGCTTCTAGGGGAGAGTAAGTGAAGGCTCACTGAAGCTGCTCCCGCACTTTCTCCAAAGAGAGTTACACTTTTAGGATTTCCACCAAAAGCTGCTATATTCTTTTGGACCCACTGAAGTGCCAACTGTTGGTCAAGCAAGCCCATGTTCCCTGGTGCCTCAGAATTTCCTGGTAAAGCTAAAAATCCTAGGGCACCCACCCTATAATTCATTGAAACTACAATAACTCTTTCAACTCGTGCCAGAAACTTGCCATCATAAACAGGCAAAGACGACGTCCCGGTTTGAAAACCACCACCATAGATCCATACCATCACAGTAGCGTTTTTGGGCTTAGGTCCTGGCATCCACACATTCAGGTACAAGCAGTCTTCACTGAGGTCAGTATTTGGGTTCCACATCTCTGATCCAATAAAGCCTTGGAAACTTTGATCTGTGTTCTGATAGCAAGAGTTTGAATATTTTGTGGCATTCCAAATATCAGACCACTTGGTCAAGGATTGTGGCTTTCTGAACCGAAGTCTACCAAGAGGTGGCTGTGCATAGGGAATTCCAAGAAAAGCTGTCACTGTTCCACCAAGAACTGACAGGTTTATCCCTCTGACTTTACCATTCTTCGTTGTAATGATGGTGTCTTCTTCAGAGTGTGATTCCCCGATAAGCACCCAGAGCAGAAGAAATGGCAAAAGAAATCGGACGTTTATGATTATACCCTTGCTCTGCATATTGGTTTCTGAAAGACAGGTAAGTAGCAAGTTTTAGCAGCCTCATGCATCTGGCATTATATTTTATTGATGATAACTAACTAATATATAGCAGCTCTAATTTACCTTACAAATGGTGAAAACTAATAAATATGCAACCACTACAAAGGTTTATGTAAAATACCCAGAAAGAGTTGGGGATACTTTTTTTTTTCCATTTCAAAAACAAGTAAGTGGAATGAAAAGGCAGAAACTGTTTCCCTTTGGAAAATTTTTTTTTTTTTTTTTCTGACCTCTATAAGGAAGATTTAGTATTTTATAGGATGGGGATCCAAATAAACTGGAATTATGTTCTGGGGGGCAGACCCATTTAGTACAGGCTTCCCCCGCTAGGTGAGTGTTCTAGGAAACCTTCTCTATCAGTGTATCAGCTGCTATTGTGAAGCTAAGCTGCACTTGGCTACAGTGAATTTTTTTGAAGACTCTTTGAATGTGTTTGCCCATTTCATAATGGGTAATTTACAAGTGCACCTCCCCACACCACACTGAATGTTCAGCAGTTTTTGACCAAAAATGGCTTGAACCACATGCCCCACCTTCCCTATTCAACAGATCTCGCCCCAAGCGATTTTTTTTTTTTTGTTGGTTTCCTAGGATGAAAAAAAGTCCTCAAAGGGAAACCTTTTGCCAAAGTGGAAAAGGATAAACAAAAAACTGCAGAAGCACTGAAAGGTATCAAAATTGATTAGTTCAAAAACAATTTTGAGCAGTGGAAAAATGTCTTAATAGATGTATTGCATCAAATGGAGAGAGAGTACTCTGAAGGTGACTTAAGTTTAAACACAGGAAGAATAAATACACAGTTTTTAATAAACAAATTCCAGGATTTTGGAGTCTCCCCCTTGTATAGGAAGTTTTCTCAAGCGTGTACTAGTTTGTACACTTCTTAGCATACCCAACCCCACCCCAAGTGGCATTAAGTTGTAGTCTGTGTATTGCAGGTGTAATTTCTACCTTGGTTAGAGAAGGTAAAAGAAGCTCATGCAGTCTCTGAAATATTTCCAGTTCTAATCATGGCTGGCTGACTCTTGACATAACTGTGAAGTAGGTTAAGAACATTTAAGGATCCTTAGTCTATTAATTGTCTTTTTCTGTTTCCATGGTCCCTTCTGTGGTCCTTTTTGTCTAGTGGTTTATTCCTTCCTCTATGCAATCTCAAAGAACTTTTGCTTCTCCCACTTTTTCTAGTAATTTCTCAACTTTACCTTTTTCATAAGTATCAAAATACAAGTATATCTGACCATGCTAACACATTTGACCTCACTAGCTGCACACACTTTAATAATTAACTAATGTATATATATATATATATATGCAGTGAATAATCCCTGAGTGTGAAATTCCTTCTAAGTCAGTATCTCCTCCCATATATTATATTATCAGCCACGGATTCTGTCCATTAACATTGTAATTCAAGTAAAGAAGACTACATGAGCCCTGGCTGGCGTGGCTCAGTGGATTGAGCGTGGGCTGGGAACCATGGGGTCCCGGTTCGATTCCCAGCCAGGGCACAAGCCTGGGTTGCAGGCCAGGTCCCCTGTGAGGGCCGTGGGAGAGGCAACCATACATTGCTGTTTCTCTCCCTCTCTTTCTCCCTCCCTTTCCCTCTCTCTAAAAATAAATAAATAAAATATTAAAAAAAGAAGAAGACTACATGATTTTTTAATTTATTCAATTTCAGAGAAATTATCTGGTATATATCCACAGCCCTACTTTGACATTTTTTTCCATAAGACTTATAGTGTTAACAGATTAGTTTTCATAAGGTAACGAATAACATGCAATTTATTGAATTATTTGCCATTTAACATGCAATGAATAGGTTGTCCAAAATCTCTTCTGACTATACACTGAGATTGTATAAAGGAAGAAAATTTTAGGCAAAAAGGACCACAGAATGGGACCATGGAAACAGATCAACTTGTATTTTGATAGTTAAGAAAAAGACTATAGTTGAGAAATTACTACAAAAAATGTGGGAAGTTTAAGTAATCTTTGAGACCAACAAAATTATAACTATTCAGCATTTTATTAAATAATATTTATTTGAAGACATGAAAAGACAATTTGGGGAGGTCAAATCTTTATTAAATATTCAAAGTGAACTCTCAAGATATTAAAAATAATATAATTACAAATCAGATTCAGAAACGTTCTATGACAAAAAGGGAAGGAAAGTGTAATCCAAATATCACTTAAAAGAACTTACACCTTTATATAACTGAAAGAAAATCTGACTCAAATTATCAAATACAAACAGCAAACTCATCCATATAATAGTAATAAAGTTCCACAAATATACAAACTATTCTCTTTAATACTTTTTGATACTATAATTATATATCCAACTAATGTGTCCAAGAAGCTAATCCTCTAAGCATTAATAATTTGTATTATAATTAGTTATTATCATTATTTTTTATTTAGATTGTCTTAGAAGGCAGATATAAGGCCCTATTCTTCTAACCATCCTAGATATGATACTCATATTTCAAATTAGCCTAATTCATCACTGCTCGTAAGACAGCTAATGATGAACAAGTACTTTTGATTATCCAGAAACATCTGCATTTGCCATTGGGTATGTTTTGCTCAGTGTCAAGTACTTACGGACATAGCTCTATCTCTGTTTCTCTGTCTCTATCTTTGGTGATACCTATGACTATGTCTATATCTATGTATCTACTCTGCGTCTAATCTCTCTCAACATATATACACATAAATACATATATATGATTTTTATATATTTAAAGATTTTATTTATTTGTTTTAGAGAGGGGAAGGAGAGAAAGAGAGGAAGAGAAACATCAATATGCGGTTGCCTCTCACGTGTCCCCCACCAGGGACCTGGCCTGCAACCCAGGCATGTGCCCCAACTGAGAATGGAACTGGTGACCCTTTGATTTATAGGCTGACACTTAATCCGCTGAGCCACACCAGCTAGGGATGATTTGTATATATTTTTTTTAAATTAAATGATTGTTATTTTTAATGTCCTCAATTTTGATCAATTGAATTTGTGCCAAGATCAATCAAATGTTTATTGAAGCATATAATATTTTAACATTTTTATACTGTTGTAATATTTAGGAATTATACTATATTAAATGGAATATTTCTATCATAAATAATAAATAAGCATAATAATATTATTGTAGGCGTGACACTTACTAATGAAATTTTATACTTCTGAAAGTTTACAAGTTTTGGAGGCACTGCTAACACAGTTTTTTTTTTCTCCTTCTAATAATTCCTTAGCCCTTTCTTTTTAATAAATGGAGGTGGGCATTTGGAGTAAAACAAAGCACTGTGATTATTTTTGTTTCCTTTTTTTAAAACATGCTTCGGAAAGACAAAGTAATTAAAATACAAAGCTGGTTTGCTTTCAACAGATTAATCACAGCGTCACTGGTGGGACACATTTCCCTCTTCAGCCTACCTCAATTAATGCTCTTCTGGGTCTAATGTAAAGATCATCCGATTTTTTTCTTGGTTTTATATAAATATTTTTTTGTGTATAAAAACCAAAAATAGCCCTGGTTGGCATAGCTCAATGAATTGAGCATGGGCTGCGAACCAAAGGGCCGCAGGTTCAATTCTCAGTCAGGACACATGCCTAGGTTGTGGGCCAGGTCCCTAGTGGGGGCCATGTGAGAGGCAACCACACACTGATGTTTCTTTCCCTCTCTTTCTCCCTCCCTTTCCCTCTCTAAAAAAAAATAAATAAATAAAATCTTAAAAAAAAAACAAAATCAAAAATAAAATCCTAACAATTTTTGTCTCTGAATATTTTGAAATTATTTTTTTTTATTTAATTAATTTTTTTTGTTTAATTACAGTTATTTGCAGCCTCTCCCCTCCCCCCTCCCTTCCCCTCCCGTCCCACCCCCCCAACCTCCCTCCTCCCCCTTAGTTCTGTCCATGTGTCCTCTACAGTGAAATTATTTTTATACAATTTATTCATTACTACCAAAATATTTTGTTTTTCTATGTAATTAATAAACGTAAAAAATTTTATTGCATATGTTAAAAAATGTTTGCTGTATCAACTAAAGGTTGTAATATCATTTTCATGCCACTTCCTTTGACTTACATAATTGCTTCTTGCATGTTTTTATTTATAGTTTGTGTTGAGTGGATCTTATATATAGTATGATTTATATGAATAATAATCTTTCTCTTTCAACAATGATATATATGTGTAATCACTCTGTAAATAATGTAATAGTAACATTAAAAATAATTCTAAGCATGTATTCATTAGAAGAATGGCAATATAATTCCAACTCACCTTCATGCTACCTGCTGGAAAGTGTTACACGCCATATTATTAAATATAAACTTTAATATGAAAGCATGCATCTGTTCCCATACTTATTGTTAGTGTAGCCTAAAACTTTTCTATTTAGCTGCATTACTTTATTTAAATAAGCGTTTTTTTGTTCATTCAATAATTTGTTATTCTCAACTGAACCTGTTGCTCTGCAGTTTTATCCTTGAGATGTTTATATTTTTAATACATGCCATCACATGATCAAATAATCTAAACAGAAATAATCAAAGGTAGCTATAAAAATCTATATCTCTAAATATTTATTAATAATTAAAATATTTAACAAAACTTTATTCTTTTCTATCATAAATCCTGGTGCAAATTGACTACTATCACGTTAAATAAACACTTTAAATACAGAGAACACATGTTGATCATAAAAAATACCATATGATTTTACCTTTAACTGGAACATAATCAACAAAAGCAAAAAGCAAGCAAAACTTAACCAGAGACATTGAAATTAAGAACAATCTAACAATAGCCAGGGGTGAGGGGGGTACAATGGAGAGAAGGGTTTTCAGGAACCACTGTAGAGGACACATGGACAGAACCAAGGGTGGGGAGGGAGGCAGGGAAGGGAGGTGGGATTGGAGGGGGAGGGGAGGGGAGAGTATGCAGACAACTGTAATTGAACAACAATAAAGTAAAAAAAAAAATTTAAAAAATACGGTGAATTTTCATGCAATGTGCAACTAAGTATCTGAATTTAGATTAATTAACTACTTTCATAATGTTTAATATTTGAAGGAAAGGCTGCGGTTATTGTTTGGGGCTACAAAAGTAAGTGACTGATGAGAGAAGGAGGGGAAACCTGAAAGATAATGAACACTACTACAGTTTAGAGGATGCTCCAGGATATACAAGTCAACTGGAAGCTTTTGGAAAATATTCCACACTTTTGAAAATATAACTTACAAAATAAAGAAGGTAAAAAGGTAATTTTCTACATTTTGCATTTTAATGCAATTTTGAAAGTAGTATCAAAGTTCCTTGACCAGTTAGTAGTTGCGATATGAAATAAGGGTATAAGAAAATGATGGATATTCAGAGCTATATATTTGCCATATGTTTTCCATAATTGGATGTCAGCCAGATTTTCTAAACAATTGTCCATCTAAGCACTTCTTAAAGAATGGTCAAGTAAATATTGATAATACTTTTCTCTGAATATAGAGTAATTTTCCTATATTTTAAATAATTAAAATAAAAATGTTTTTATACATAAATAATGGCTCTGAAAATTGTGGGGAAGGGCTACATGGATAATATGATCTAACATAAGCACTGCTAAAATGAATCTGGTTAAATTAAAACAGCTAAGCTATTATACTAAACCTTAGAAGCTTGTTTTGTTGCAAGCGAAGTGAAGCAGGGAACTGAGGAAGTCTGTTTATAAATAGACTAGAGCGCTGTCTTTCAGGGACCCTTCAGATACATTAGGCAACAAAAGGATGTGTGCAAACAGAAGACACTGTATTAGGTATGAGAAACATAAGATCTGTATCTGTCCTCAATCAGGAAAAACATTCACAAACTTTTTATTGTGTGAATAATTTGAACATTTAATATTAGAGATATCTTGGATCTCCTTTGAAAGTTGAATTTGTTTTTAGGTTCACAACTATTCAGTTATAATTCTCTAACATTTGGGACAGTTTTTATATGTATGAGCACATTTTGCTAGAAAAGCACTAAAATAAGACAACATACAATTTAAATATGTTTTATTGATTATTACTGAGAAATCAAAGCATGAACTAAATTTGCTAATAAGATGCCACTTAAAAGATATTATTAGCTTGCATTTAAAACCTGAATTGTGGAGTAGCTCCCACATATTTTCTTACAATTGAAGAGCAGGACATTATAAACAAACAATAATAACAAATCTAGGTGAATAAAGCAAAACTTTGCAAGTCAAACTAGAAATTTTATTTGGTGTCCAAAAAGCGATGTTACTTAAAATTAACAGAGAATTCTAAAGATTCTCATTTAAAGGATAAAGCCAGTCTCTGAAAGCTCATCATCATTCTTTTTAAAAAGTATCTATACAGATCAAATATATCTATCATAACTATGAGATAGTTTATATTATGGAAGACATTACAGAGACTATTAATATCACCACTTAATTGAGTTTATTATCATGTAATATATTCATAAAAATTTGGAAGTCATACTCTAAAAATTTAAAAATACAAATAGAAACCACTAACAATGAAATAATTTTGTTCACATTTAGTTCACTTTTAATAATTCATACATTTTACTCAATACTTAATTTTCTGGTTATACAAGAACTGATATCATCAAAATAAAGCTAGATTTACAAGACTAGACTATAGACAAATGTCTATATTTGCTTATAGACTATAATAAAAATCATAATAAATATAAAATAGTATGATATAATTTGCATACATATTAAAAGAGGACAAACAAGGCAAATGGGCCAAAAGTTTGTAAATCAAATTAGGAAATAGATTTTCCTTTTAGATAAGAAACTGAGATTTTCCTTTCCTTATTGATACTGTTAAAGTTTCAGATGGTAAAAATGTTGATTAAGAAAAGTACCCTATCATGCCGGACAACAAGAGAATTCTTCTTTTCATACAACTTAGAAAAATAGACTGAAACTGGTGAGAGACCACTTCTGTTACTCTTTTAAGGAGAAGTTCATTAAACGGTGCATTTAAGGGAAAAACAGAGTAAAATTTTTGCACTCAGGGAGTGCACTAAACACATGCGTAACAGTGATTCCACAAGTGCTACGATCTTTTATGCAAAGTTGGACAAATTAATTATTTCCTCAGCAGTTAAATGGACTCAGTCTCTGTCCCCTGAATAATAGGAACATTTCATGCACATGTCTGCTCACTTGTTTCATCTGACCTTTTCGCTTTGACTGTCCCCTACAGTGCCCCAAAGGGGCACAGCAAACACATGAAGGTATCACAATCTCCTACAGAAAGAGCTTCGCAGTAACTTGCGTTGCTGCACAAAGATGCAAATTCAGAGCAACTTACCCGACTCACTGCAACAAGATGATGAAGTTTGCAAGGAGTGGAAATCATGTATCACTTCAGGGAAATGCAGGATGCAGCTGCTGCTCCAGCCTGTAAATTGGACTGCACTGACATTACAATCAACTGTTACTGACAACGCTCGCGAGACTTGGCAGCAGCAGCTAGATCTGGAAGCAGCCAATCTTTACTTTCTGACATCTGTTCAAGGCTAATGGTATGAATGCAATAGTGAATCATTTACAAAAGTATTACCGGATTCATGGTTTAAGATTACAGGCACTCATCTAAGAGGGAAGAAAAAAAAAAGGGGGGTGGGGTGGGGATAAAAGCTTCTTTAAGAGACGCTGAAATTGAACAGAAAATGTAGGGTTTTTTTAAACACTACCAGAACTTTTAAGAATTTTTCCTCTTTGATAGACTATTTTCTTAGGATCATGTTAAGATTTAAAGATGTACATGTTGTTCGAAAAAGTGCTGTTATTGAAAACTGTGTGCCTTTAATTTGTTCTGGTGATAAAGGAGTGAAAAAAAATTAATTAGGGAACAACACAATTACTCTGAGGGCAAAGGTATGAAAATCAAAAGATTAGTTATATTAAGTGAGTGAATATCTCTTATATATGTATGCCCTTTTAATCCTCACACCCAACACTGAAGTCATAAAATCTCAGTAATTAAGTCATAAAATCTCACTAATATTCAGGGGCCCTGCAGACAGCACACACACACACAAAAAAAAAAAAATTACAAAGAACGGTCTTCAACAAACACTTTAGAAAAGGTAACATTTGTCGGCTGGAAGTACGCAAGCTTTCAAGAAATATGATTCTGTTCTAAGAAATTCCAGGAAAGAATCAGGGAATATGAATAGTTTTAGTAAGTCTCTAGAATGCTAGATACAGGGAGATGATGAGGGAGAAAGCAAGATGAATAAAGACTGGAAAGCAGAGGAGAAACTCAAGGTACATACAGAGAAAGGCCAGCTTCAGGCCACACTGATAATTGAAAATGCTTGTAGCCCTTCTCCTGTAACTGATCACCTTCCCCATGCCAGGTGCCGTTACGTGCTCTTGCAACCTTGTGTCCTTTAACCCAATAAAACATCCTATGATATAGGAAAAAAAAATGTATGTTTCTTGAATTAGATATTTGGAAAATGAAGAAAGACATTAACTGTTAACACCTGACTTTTCAATTCAGTTGCATTCCTTATCTTTTGCTAATGATTACTTTCAGATTTAAATTTCTCAGCCTTGGCTCACTATGGACTAACCAGCAGTCATGTAATTGAAGATAAGCCCATTTTTGCTTTTTAATATTGTTTAAGATTTCAAACATATAAGAACTGTCATTGGTTATTGATACTACCTTATGACAATCATTATAACTGACAGATTCCATAAATTATTTTATACTAACAAATATATGAGTTAAATGTTTTTAATCATAATTTTAGTTGATGAAGCTAAGTAAGACTTAAAAAGATCACAAACTTGCTATATATTCCATCACTAGTAGCTTTGGAATCAAAATTTTAACCTAGTTTTGTCTGATGGAATTTCCTGTCAACTGTTTCCAAAATAATACCTATTTCATATTTTAAAGTTATCTAGGCTGGGAAAATTATTACATAAGAGGTATTTATTAGGTAAACTTTATACTGCATACTCATAATAATTTAAGGTTTATTCAGGATGTAGTTTATGTAATGCCAACTATTCTCTAAAGGAGAAAACTTTTTTAAAAATGGTACACTGACAATTATGCAATGTTTTTTAAAAAGATAGCATTTTTGTAAATATGTAGTCATTCTGATGGTCCACGTGAAAAATAATTCATTGGTTTAATATGTTATTTTTAATCCAAATGTCAAAATTCTTTTCTCCAACGTAGTTCCAGTGCACTGATATCTCTATTATCTGTAGGTCTTATTCTCAAATCCTGCAATTTTTGAGAGACATTTTACCTGTTGGTAAATTCAACAGAGCATTTGGTATACTCCCAATATCTATCCACTCACTATTCTGTAAAATATATCACATATACACATATTTTAATTTTAAACTAGAAGCTAAACAATAATCTGTTATGAACAGATTTTTTTAACACATTTTCACTGGCTGACTAGCAACATCAACTGATCACAAAACCTGACAACGTTTCTCTCTCTGCTCAAGTTTTGCTTCAGTAAACCACCTTTACCTACTGCCCCTATAGTTCATGCGTTCTTGGTTGTGCCCATTATTCGATGCACAATTTCAGTGCATTTGTCTTTCTGCCTCGTTCAAGGGTTTCTTTCTTTGTGGCTGAGCATACCTCTGCTGCTTTACTTCCATGGTGTCATAGTGGGAGGATGGAGACACAGGCGGTGAGTCTCATTTCAGGGTCAGTAGGCAAGTGCTCCCTGACAGCGTGATGGTTACATGCACACATCATCAACACGCTGTTAGATGTTGTGTGTGCCTTTAAGTGACACTGCTGAAATGCCACGCCACGCCGGACAGATTTAACACTGTTCAGATTTTGCAACCATGTATGTTGCAGCTCAGGCAAGATAACTGAGATGGTCTTGACCATGGTTATTGCCAGTTATCCTATTTCAGAGACTCTTTGCTTTTAAGGTTTAGTGTAACTTAGTTACCACTGGGCTAGTCGTTTTCTAGATAACAGCATTCAAGAAAATTTGAAACAGTGTGGGAAATATTAATTAATAGTATGGATTAGTCTTCCTTAGGCACTCTGATGCCACTGCTTTTTTAGTAGTATTTTACAAGAGCAATGTATTATTTAAATAAAACATGAATTATAAAAAAGTATATTTCTACATTTTACATGTAACAGAGATGAAAAAAAATCATAGGCTATATTCCATTCTAGTTTTTTTAAATCTTTGTACAGTGAGGGTTATATATAACAATAAGTAAATAGGTTGTTATCATAATTTTGTTTCCTGTTTTAATGAATTTCATATTATTTTAACATTCTCAATGACTGAATGATATATCAGCAATGTGTACATCAGTGCACTATTTGTTACTTATTTGATGACAATAATAATTTAACTATTAACTATTCTGTGCATACACAGTTTTGAACACCTTGACTATATTTTAATATATTAACTCATTTAAAACTCAAAACCACTTTTTGAGTAAGTATTATTATTATTCTTATTTTATGGTTGAGGAAATGTAGCCACAAAGGGTTTAAGCAGCGTGCCCAAAAATCATACAGGTAATGAAAATGTTTTCTAATATAATTTTATGCAAACACTATTACATTTGGCAATTTTGTGTATGAATAATTTAATTGCAAATTTTGCTGATAATCTTAATATGTTCTTCCAGAAGTTGAGTAACTCAGTATGACTGGTACAAAATAGTGGTTTTCCTTTTTTTTTTTCTTTGCAGTCTTCTAAGATCCCCCCAACTATAGCTGTTGAATAAGAATAGGTTTTCAACAATTCCTGCAAAAAACAGAAAATGTTTTCATTCAGAATAAAACTGAACAAATCCCTGGAGCCAAGAGATCAGACATGCATACCTGGATGTGGCATGTGTTTAAAGTGGATTTCTTGACAGACGTTAGAAGTGAGCCCAACTCCGCAGGCAATACAGTTGTTTGAGAGCACGGTGGCAGCTAATATAGAAGTGCCTGCAGGCAGTCGCATCAGTGAGATAAAACAGAGATTTTTAAAGTGAATGAAGAATGAAAGGTGGGGGTTCGAATGAGCCTCCTGTGTGAAATGAATTCAGGAAGTTCCCAAACCACACCCCAAGAGGCAGAGTCCTGGGGCCTGACTCCTCCGAAACTTGCTATTCTGTCCTAGGAACTTGCATATAGTTTATCTTTTTTTTTTTCCAATTTAATTATGTTCAATTATACACTTTACTTTAAGCTAGTTTGGAAATGTGTCAAATGTAGTTTTTTGAACTCTACTTTAATATAATTAACATTGTCAATTATTTTTCTTTGACTTCAATTTGTCTAACTCACTTTTGTTGTAAAGGTAAATTGTTTTAAACTTGTCAATGGAAATAGTAACATAAAAATGGACAAAACAATTATAAAGATTTTATACATTTCTTATTTTTCATGAAATAATTACTTAAACCGGAATTTTCCCAAAGGTTATATACTTTTATGGCTAAGGTACATGTGACTAAAAATATTAGTCACAAAATATTATCAATTTATACTCCCACCAGCAAGCTAAAAAAATATGTCTCCTTCATGCTCAAAAGACTGACAACAGTGTCATGGTTTCCAGAGGGAACGGGGGTGGGGGATAGCAAAGGAGATCAGATATTTGGTGACAAGGAAGGATTTGACTTCGGGTGATGGGCTTACAATGCAGTACATAGATTGTGTATCTTAGAACTTTATACTTGAAACATATATAATCTTATTAACTGCCACACCAATGACTTTAATGAAAGAAAAATGAGCTATAAACTATGAAGACATGAAGGAAACTTAAATATGCATTACTAAGTGCAAAATAGACCACAGATGTTAATGATTTCAACCATGTGATATTCTGGAAAGGCAAAGCTAAACATATAGTTAAAAGTATCAGTGGTTGCCAGAGTTTAGGTGGAGGGAGGGATAAATAGGAGTTATACTATGATATAGGATTGTACTCTGATGATATTAAAACTGTGGATACATGTTTTTATATGTGTGTTCAAACTCAGACAACGTACGGCTCCAAGAGTGAACCCTAATGTATACTGTGGACTTTGGGTGATGATGGTGTGTCAGTATAGGTTCACCCATTGTAACAAATGTCCATTCTGGTGTGGGCATTGATGACAGGTGACACTGTGCTTGTGTGGAAGGGGGGTATGCGGGGATTCTCTGCACTGTACTTTCAATTTCGCTGTGAACCTAGAACTGCTCTAAGAAATAAATATCATTAAATAAAAATAAAATTGATTATTGTACATTTTCCATTTTTTAATTTCACTTGACAAAATAGAAATTTACATTTAATTCATTTGCTTATTACCGTGATCAATCATATTTCATGTGTTTATTAGTTTCTAAAGGTTACTTTTTATTTAGATATAATTTTCAACTTACAGAAAAATGTCATAGCAGAATAAACAAGTCTCATATATTTTTATCCAGAGTCTCCAAATGTTAATATTTTGACCCATTCTCAACAGCATGCTCTCTTCCTTCATATGTATCTATATGATAATACATAGGTACAGGTATGTGCCTATTTTTTCTGAATTATTTTGCTGACATCATATTCCTTTATCTCTAAATACTCTTGTAAGATCTATGGACACCACCTGCTCTCTGGCTGTATAAATAAGAGAATTCAATAAGCAGTCTAATAAATAGAATACTCAATTAAATACGCTCTTGTTGAGGAACAATTCTAGTTTAAGAAGACAACTAATATATGTAAAAGGAACAATATGTTAGAAACAAAAATTTCACAGACCCCGATGAAAATATTCATACAGGCAAGTATTAACAGTTTGTATTTAAATCTTTAGATGTACAATTGATGGGGAACTGACATCCGATATTCCTAAGAAACCACACAGATTACATTAAGAATTTCATAACTTAGGCAAATGGCAACATTTAGCATCATAGATGATGGAATCAATAGAATACTGGGGACACAGCAGCACCTGATATATTTGATTTTTTAAAAATTGAACTTTTATCAAGCTTTAAGATATGACTTACATTTTACATAAAATAAAACAAATAAATGAACATAATAAATTATATCACAATGAAGTAGCCAGGCAGCTCCTGAAAGTGGTGCATCCTGGCTTGGTCATTTCAACAAAACAGGCTCTGGGTGAGAGTGGACAACACATCAGGGATCAAATCACATGCAGTGCATGGCACAGGCTAGAAATGGGTTTGAATGTTGGAAAGGATATTTGGAAGTCACATTTGAAGATTTAAATAAATTCTGGGTATTAGATTAAATGAGAATAAGTGGTGAACATTCTTGGTTAAAAGAAGTGAGTCACAGAACATTATGAAAATACAATCCCATTCTGGTATGCACATGCACACAAAGATTTGGAAGGACATGAATTAAGATATCAATGGCGGTTATTGCAGTATAGTGAGAATATAAAATATGGGCTTCTAAGTGTTTGTTTCTCTTTATTTTCCAATTATCTGTAATAATATGTACGGTTCCTATAATTATTATTTGCATATACTCAAATAGAAAGTAAAATATAACTATAGTCAAAAATTCCAGCCTGCATCTCAGGTTCAGATGATCTAACTAGAGTTTTTATCTTGTGTTAATTGTTTTAAAGAATTGAAATGATACAAAACTGCCCATTTGACATTATTGAAATTAATATGCATTTACGGCAAAATGACATAAAGGCAAAAAAAAGAAAAAGTTGCAGTTTGAAGAGGGCGGAGCAAAGAAATTTTATGGTGAAAGGAGGTGAGTAAACAGAGACGCACATAAAATTTAAGAGAAGAGAGTGATGTGGGGAGCTGCCCTCGAGTGGAAATTTGGGGTGCATTCATTGGAATGACCTTAGGAAAGTTCGGTATTTGTGGGGAGGTAAATCCCTCCTGAGAATCCTCAGAGATGTTAGTAGAGACTAACATTGTTTTTCAATGGCCTGAAGCAAGTGTGTCCGTCTGTGTGTGCCCCTGTGGAGACATTGGCTACAGAAGTAGGCGGAAGTAGGTCTAATATGAGGGGAAAACGATTTATGTAATGCAAAATAAAGTTGCTATGCTACTGTATTGTAAAGGGGACAATTATAACACTTGACTCCATTCCTACAAGCATAATTTGACAAGTTTCCAATTTGTATACAACACATTTAAATAAAATATAAGCTTTTATAAAATATCATTGACCATTTTAAGAGCACATTTTGGAGTCACACAGTGACTACTGAGACAAGAGTTTCAAAAGAGCAGCCAGTGGCACTTTCCCCACCAAGTTCTTGCCCTCATTCCCAGGTAATCCCTTCTCATTTTTTTTCCTCCAGACAATCTTCTGTCTTCTTTGCTGTGTTTAGGGTTACCTCTTTTTATTTTCTTTGATTTGAACTTTATTTTAATTACCCCAGGATAACTTTGTAAGGACCAAAAATCAACTTTATTTTGGGGGGAGAGTAAGAAAAATAGCCAAAGCCACATGTAGAAATTGTGAACTGCTGAGATTCATTTCTGTTTTGCAACAGGCTCACAAATGCACTGTCAAGTAGTCTGACACCTAGCTAAGCACTGGATTGCCAGTACATTACTGCAGTTACTAAATATAATCAGGAAATTAATAATTAATCTTGTTATGTCTTATTACAGTCTGTGACTTCATATTGTTTTTCAGTGTTTTCACATTTGATGATTACATTTATGGAAAGATTTTTTCATGCAAAGAAAAAGTATTCAGAGTCTACTACTAAATATGGAGAAACATATTTTTTTGAACATGAGAAAACTTGCCTTAAGATAATTTGCTGCCTCCAAGTAATGATTCTGCCTTTGATTTTCTTCTTAATCCCATCAGATGCCCCTTTAGTCTTTTTCTGTATAATCATTTTTCTGATGTCAGATTTCTGGTTTTGTTTAAATGATTGACATTATATAAAATGCAGATTAGTGCTGCAAATTCTAAGAAACATGACTTGAAAGGGTGACCTATCTAGACCTTACAAAGTATTCCTCTCCAAGTAGATTGATATACATATCTAACTAATTTTTATGCAGTAATTGTTAGAACTATGGTTGTATAAGCTTTATGGACATAAAAAAGTGATTACCTCATTTAAAACATCTGAATAGATCAGGGAAAGTGGTCAGGAAATAAAAGAAAAGATGCTTTTAGAGTAAATACCTTAATATGTAGTTCCTTATGTGTTAATTTTCTTGCGTCACCCTCTTATATTTGGGTTGATAAAATGAATGTCAGTTTGCTTATCTTTGCATTCATGGCACTTTGTGAATTCCTTGGCACCATAGTAGATAGTGTATACAATTTCATGGTTGTTTTAATGTGTAAGTAAATGCAGAAAACATAATTTTTCTCAAAACCATTTTAAATGCACAGTGTGTATTTCACTAAGAGTTTCATTGTTAGAAAGAGAAACTACACTTTTTCTAAAAACAAGAAATGTTTCTCATCACTGGAGATATCTTTTGCAACCACTCATCTGTTATAGGTGATTATCTGCTACAGGATTTGTCAGTCCCTTTCCCCAAGGAGCTTTCTAAACCAGTTCTGTTCCAGCTGGATACACTCAATGTAGCAATTTATTAGAAGGTTAGATATGTCTCTCTTGTCTAAAGAATGAAATTGAAGATCTGAAATATGATATTTGGGAAGATGTTCTTGAACTAGTCATATACACCCCCAAGTTGAGTTCAGCTCTTTTTGGTAGCCATGAAATGCAATGGCAAAGAGAGACTTAATGAAACATACAGGTACACCACGATTATAGCTCTTATGCATTGTGATTATAATGGAAATCAACACCTTACTATTCTTACTTTTACAAAAATCTGTCTAAGATTTCATTGCACTCAAGCTTAATAACAGCTGACTATTTATGATGCTTTGAAGGCAAAACATTAGTGGCATTTTGAGAATATTTTTATAAGAACTTACGTTTTTACTTACATTTTACATTATTTAATGGGACTCAGCTTTCTCAGTCTGCAGACTTGTATTATATTTGTCTGGGACACGACTGGTGAATGTCTGTTTTCTCTGCACAATTATTAATAATACTGTTCTTTACTTTCAGAAATTTAAAGACAAATCATATAGGCCTGTATAGATAGGTGAAAGTGAGCCAATGAGAAGTATTATACATATATAAGTGGTAAAAAATAAATATGAACTCAGAGTTTTCAGTAACATCTTTTTCTGTAATGATATAGCTGTTAATGACTTGTATATATTCAATCCAAGTGAAAAACAGTATCCTTTCTTATGAGATCACTCTACAATCAAAGCATGCTTTTCAAAATCTAATTAGAGTGATTACTTTTTATCATATTTCTTCAATGCATCGTCCAAGCATTTCTTCACCTAGAAGGATAAGCCTGACATACGAAGGATTTATTGACTCTGTAGTCCAGACTGTGACATCGTGATGAACACAAGCCTCGCTTCTCGCCGCTCACACTTCACCTTACAGGGTTGCAGCTGTGCTTAGCAACAGAGTGCCAGATGGCACGGAGACATCAATTGATTAGTACTCAAGAACAATGTCACCTACCAGAACAAACCACAGACAAACTGACAAAGACAATGCTATGTTTGCAGGCCTGAATGATGAAGGCCTTTAAATAGGTTTATGCCTGAAGTTTTTTAATGGGTGCTGCTTGGAAAATTTTGTTCTAGGAGAAGGGACAATCTTAATTATATAACTATTCATGTTTTTCTGGAAACTTTTCTTTAATGCTTAATCCTCTTTACTCACCTGCACATCTATAAGCATAATATAACATATTAAAGCTATTTGCTGTCTGTCACTGCAGATGCAAAATTACTCAAACTCTCTCTTTAAAATGCATCCTTAGCCACCTTATCGTGAGCCGGAGACAATGGCAGATAGAATTACTTGAAGAGTTCTGGAATTCACAAGCTGTCGGTGTGAGTTATCTTTTCACAAATAATGTCTTTATGTATGCCTTGTTTTACAGAAGACATTTATTGTCACGTATGGCATCACTTATGTAGCATACCTTGAATTGTTTGCACTCAAACCTTGGATACAGGCTGTGCCCGGTGGCCTTAGAATGGATGCAAAGTTTGAAAAGCGCACGTGCAGGTTATTCTGCTTAGCTTCAGTACATTAGCTTCAGTCATATTGAGTTTTCAAAAATATTCTTAGGAAACTTTTTGATTGTTGTAGATTCTTCTCAAATTTATGTGAATTGATGCTAGTGCAACAGTGAAAATTCTATTTCAACAAATGTAGTACACTGCTGCCTTTATACAATGCATGGGTTGCCTGTAACTGTTGTTTCAGGTAAGTAGTGTGCATTTGCTGAAGTGCAAATATAATATCACTTTGGATTCAAAATTGATCTACTATCTCAGATGTTACCAAAGTGCCTCACTTGCTGCAAGAGAGTGCTTTACTGGGAAGATCTATGAAAGATTATCAGGAAAAAGAAGTCCATGGATCCTGACTTCTGTATCTATTTACATATTTCAACTCTGAAAATGTAACTTTATTTTCTGTAACTAATCTCATTGTCTCTTGGAGCAGACATTCCTGCTGATGACAGTGTCACAGGAGTGGACCTTACATTTCCTTATTAAATGTAATTTGACCTCTTTGGGTTTAAAAGTTACTTTCATTGAAATATTTAGCAAATACAAAGTTTTAGCATATTATTACTATCGATTTCTGCTTCAATGGGTCTTTTCTCACCTTGACTTTCTAGTTCAATACCTTTGTTCAAAGCCAAGCTTTCTACTCTTCATGGGAGATATTGTCCATGTACATCTTGTCTTCACTGAACTCGACCCTGGCAGTCACTCCCAAACTGCTGTCTGCTCAGCTGCGCCTACCTGGCTTGGCGTCATTTTAGACCACCAGGCTGGTACTCACAGGTGATGACTAGATAGCTCCCCACTGCCTCACATCACAAAGTTACCAGATTCTGCTGCTCCCTATTCCAACTTGGGACACCTTGCAGCTACCATTTCTCAACATTGCCATGTTCTCAAAGAGTACCTGTAGCTCTTACATGTTCCAAGCAAACTCTGTTCAGCTCTCCCTCTGCCTGTGAATGTCAAGCTGCTACTCCTACTTTTCTGTGGCCCTATAGTGCCTCGGGCACCAGGTCTCCCCTTTCAGCTTGTTCTTTGCCCTATCTTGCATTTATTTGTATCCCCTTTCCCACCTCACCCTCATCATCCTGCTGTAGTAGTGAGGGTGTTGGTCCCTTATCACAGGGCTACTCAGTGTCTCAACAAGCTCTTTATTCTATATATTTATATTTCCATCACTGCTTACACATTTATTTCCTTTCTAAGTTACAGTAGGTCTGTCTTAATTTTTACATATATATATATATGTGTGTGTGTGTATATACATATATATATATATATATATATATATATATATATATATATATATATCCTTTCTATACTTTGGCTTTGACAAAAATCTACACTCAGATCTCTAAATTCTATCTTGATATTCGAAAAGAAATTTCTATAAAGTAAAAAGAAACAGATTCTATTATTTTCCTATAGACTAAAAAAGTACTTTCTTATTTGAAACCAAAAATTGATCAATAAATACTTTACTTAGGCTGTAACTGAACTTCCTCTGATACAATGTATATTATTATTTCAATAGGTACGGGAGTTATGATACAACTGAAATTATTAAGAATATAATTCTACTGTTTTCATCTGCAAAATATTATTTCAGTTTCATCCTATCCCAGTAAAATGTTGTTTCCTTGAAAAAGACACTTAACCTTATATAAAGGTGCCATTTCATTATAGAAGTTGAAAGCTAATGTTGTCAAACTTTGTTTTTCTATTACTTGCCCTGCTTCCAACATCAGAACAGTAGAGTACACTGTGTCTCAAAATAATTGTGCATGGGAACCACCGGAAGGACTTGCTACAGCAGATATCTGGGCACTACTCCCAGAGTTACTGATTCAGTAGGTTTGCCGTGGGGGCAAGAATGTTCATTTCCTTCTCCAGTAGCTTTGCCATCAGCACAAGCAAAGCTTTCTTGGAGCAATGGTCTATTCAGCTGTGAGTCACTATTGCACCCGATACAGGAGTGATGCCAGTGTCCTCCCATCCTAAAATATGACGAGACTCTGTTCTCGCTTCCCAAGGCATCTCCAAAGTGACTTAGTGTCCACGTTACCAGCTGCACATGTTCTTTCTTGCCTGTTTGTAGAGACCAATCTTGCAACCTCTTCAAATGTTCCCTAGGCCACAACAGTTATGAACTGAGCTGTACAAATTTGTATTATATACCTGAAAAGCGTTTCCAAACTTCAAGAAAGAAGCTTTCAAGCTTTTTCTTTTTTTAAATTCTTAACCTAAGATATGTTTGTCATTGTTATTGTTGTTGTTTTTTATTTGCATGAGAAAGAAAGAGAGAAACATCAACGTGAGAAACATTGATGAGTTGCCTCCTGTATGCAACTCAGCTGGGACTGAATCCCCAACCTAGGTATGTGCCGTGACTGGGAATTGAACTGCAACCTTTGGGTGTATGAGATGACACTCCAACCAACTGACCCACATGGCCAGGGCTCAAGGTTATTTTCTATGCCCTTCCCTTCTTTTCTTTTTTCTTTCTTCTCCTCCTTCTTCTTCTCCTTCCCCACTTTCTCTTCCCTTTCCCCCTTCTCCTCCTCCTCTTCTTCTTCTGAATAACCAGTTCCTTCTTCAGTGTTTTATTGTGATTTTTTCCCTAGAGCATCATGACCTTGGGTTGAAATGACTGTGCATCTCTCTCTCTCTCTCTCTTCTTTACCTCCTTTTTCTTTTCTTTTTTTCTTTTTTTTTTTATTCTAAGGATTTAATAACTTTCTGGTGCTGGTAACAGTCTCCATAAACAACAGGTCTGGGATGTTTACATCTTTATTTTTGAGTAGCTAAGATCTTTCCTTTATATATCATTCCAACTTCATACATTTTCTGGTGTTATTCAAAAGGTTTACAAGAGGTCTAGAAGTACATATTGAAGCTCCCACATTTGTCATTTTGAATGGTGATCTGAATTCTTGCAACACAAGTGAGAATCTTCTCCTTGTGATGATGCATGGGCAACCTTCAGGAAATTGTTGATGATGGCCTTTATCATGCAGTGAGGAGAAGAAGCATAACCTATGTGACACTTCAGTCCAGCACTATGAGGCACATGCTCACATGGGAGCTGATGTGCCTCGATCATTGTCATGGATCCCCTTAGCTCCGCCATGACAGTGTGACCCACACTGGCCAGGCTTATGATGCTACATTTGCTTCTCCATGTACGGCCTTCAGAAGTCTTATTTCTTATAGCAGGTTTCAATGTCTTCTTCCAAACCTCATTACAGGCCAGATGAGATCATCTTTCTGGGGCTCAAAAGCCTCCCTCTATCACCTCTCCCATTCTTATTGTAACATAAGCTTACATTTTACTATATTAAATGCATAGTAACTCCACTTTTGCTTTCCAGGAATATTTTATTCTCTTCACAAAGCTCAAACTTTATAATAAAAAACTTGGACTTTGAAATAGACTCTCTAAAGCCTATATTGTAAGGATATCTTTCTTTCTTTTTCTATTCCTCCATAATAAACTCAATTTCTTGAAGCAATGTGCATAACCCAGGTGGAAGCTGTACCTTCTGTAACTAGAGCGCCATGATCTTAGGTGTGTGCAGGCCGTCATCTTGATTGTTTGCTATAATTCCAGATAAAGACTAGCCAAGGTCTGATAATTAAAGTGAAATGCCACAAGCAGTATTTCAGTAAACAATGCTTCATATCTGATACATGCTGACATTTTATAAGAGGATACCAGCCTCTGAGTTGTTAGAACATGATAATCCAGAGCATCATTTCCTTCTGTGATAGACACTTGTTTTATTTTATTTATCCAGGACCAGTGCTTAGCCTGGTGATCTGAATATGAAAAGTCTTAATACAATTTGGTTGAACAGGTTAACAGAAGGGAGAGATACTAAGGCACTTTGGTCACTTTAACTTTTTACATTCATACAGAAAATGGCAATGATATAAGATTTTGGGGAATTTATGACAGAAGTTCTTAAAGTTTGGGAATTTTGGATTCTTTTATATGCATAAAAATTTTTAAGGATTCCAAGTAGCTTTTTTATATATGTTATAGCTATTAATATTTACAATGTTAAGACTTAAAACAGAAATTTAACATATTTATTAATCCATTTAAATAGATATAAACACACTATGTGTTTGGTGTTTTTGCTCTTTTTTTAAAAGTTCTTGTTCAAATACAGTTGTCTCACAAAATAACTAGATTTTTCAGGTCATAAACAAAGTTAGTCAGAAGAGTAGCATTAACATTTTTGAAAATCTTTTAAATGTTTGTCTTAATAGAAGACAGTTGGATTTTCATATCTGCTTCAGATTCAATATGTTGTAATATCACATGTTATGTGGCCTCTGGAAAGTTCCACTGTACACTCCTGAGATAATGAGTGTGAAAAAGGCAAATGAGGTCTCAGAGTTACAAAAATAGTCTCAACCTTATAGAACTCCTACAAGGTTCTCATAGAAACCCAGGGATTACCACACCATATTTTGAAAACCATCAGTCTGATTATTTCTTGATGTTTTTCTTGTTTTGTTATAGCTGGTAAACACAATACCTCAAATAAAGTAAATAATAAAAGTAAAGAGTAAAGAAAAATTAAGATAAAAAGAAAAAACTCTTTTTTCTCCTCATATCTATTTAATCCATCCTTTGAAAAATTTTCTGTATATTTTAACATTTTTCTTAACAAAACTATATTTAACGTGAAATATAAACTGAAGGAAAAAAAATACAGCATCCACAGTTTTCTATTGACCCAATAAATTATTATTATATTCCTTTAAATCAGAAACCGATTATTATGGGCCACATTAAAAAAATAAAATATTCACACTTTGTAAGTTCTAGTTTTGATATTGACTGTCACAGTTTTCTCAATTCAAATCCCTGTGAGTATTTAAATTTGTTAAATGGATATAGAAGATTTATTTATGTCTATAAAAATATTCCTTGTTTAAACAACTCTCAAATGTACCTAGGTAAAGAGTGCCTATAACTTATCTCAGGAATGTAAAACTGAAAGACGGTTGACACGTAATTGGAGTCACAATTCATCCCCATTTATCATGGATTTAAAGTTTATCGATGGCTCCTAATACAATGAATATGTAGATAGATGAGAATTTCTCATGCGTAATTTTGAAATCTCACATCTTAAATGAGCTAACATAACTAGTAATATTTATATACATTCCCTATGGTCCCCTATCTGCTCCACGGAATTTTTAGAAAGTGTCTGCATGGCAATGTGTGAGCAATGGACACACAGAGAGACAAAGGGATAGGCTGTAAATATAAGTAAGTTACGGCTCAGCTTATGCCAGGGCCCATGTGTGTTTCCACAGGTAAATCAGAGCAGCTCTAAAATTGTGTTCAGAGTTGATACTCAGACATTGGAATATTAGAGAGTTAAATATTCCGTAATTAAAGAACCAAGAAATAGATTGTTATGATCCATGTTTCTGTCAGTGATTTGTATTCATATTAGGTCAAGTGATTTATCTGCCTTCCTTGGGAACCATCACGCAACCTTCCAAGTCACTAGCTCCCTGTTAATATCATCTTAAAGTACTTTACAGCTCAAGTTCATTAGTTTTGTGCCTTTAGAATACACACACACAAACACACACACACACATATGTTCAAACAATATTTTCCCCAAAAAACAAAATGAAGTTTTTCTTCTCACAGCCTGGAGAGTTCCGTGATTGAAAATTAAAATTGTATTGAGATCTGCAAAGCCAGTTTTGTAAATACCTTTAAGCCCAGAGTATTTTTCACTTCTTTGTTTAAAATGAATGAACTCTAAATGAGTATTTTCCTTCAAAAATTTATCTGAGAAACATTTAACCTTAAAGCGTAAAGATTAAAACCACCAAATATTATTCCATGCTGTGGGGAATACCTCACCCTTAAAGCGAAGCACAGCACAGCACTAAACATTACTAAAAGAAACCTCACCATATCAATGTCTTTCACAACAGAAGGCCATGTCGTTCTCTGAATGTGCCAGTGGTATGTGATCATGAACATCACATTATAAGCATCTGTGCAAAGTTCCCAGACTCATGCCATGATTTCTACATATTGGATAATTTATCATAGTGCCATCTGTTTCAAAAATATAGTTGCCAACATAGATGGATTATCAAAATAATAAATTATATTGTCTTTATGTAAATGCTTCTGATTATTTGTGCATGCAAATTCTGCTTAGATAATTAGCTTTTAAAGGCTAAAATAGCATTGTAAAGATGGTATAACCACAAAAATAAATATAATTTCAATCAAAGCAATAACTAAACAAAAATCATCACCAAATATTAGTCATTCTGGCCAGTTCCTGAAAAAAAATGTTTGACAGAATAATAAATTTTTGGGGGGGTGGAAATCTAGACGTTTTTCCTCTCTCTCCCCATTTGTGTTGGTATCATTTGGACATAAACTTATTTCCTTAGAATCAAAGTATATGTACATGATTGGTTATTTTGTGTATAAATACAAGTGTTGTCCTCTAACACTAAGGATTATGTTGTAAGTGATCAACAATGAATGTAGCTACCTAAACTTTTATATATCATAATTCTTTTAAAGCATCACCTTAAATTGTAACTCATAGAGATCCTGACTATAATGGGTTTTGAAGTCAGCTAGTCCAATTCCTTCTTATGGTTGGAAAATTGTTATCCAACATAGTTAAATATTTACTCTGACAGAAATAGTTGTACTAGTCAGGGTTCTCCAGATAAATAGAACCATTAAGATACGTATGTATATACAATTTTATTTTAAGAAATTGTCTCACATGATTGTAGAAGTGCAAGGCCAAATCTTCAGGACAGGTCAGCAGGCTGGAGACCCAAGGGAGGATCACTGCCCAAGTTCAAAAGCAATCTGCTCACAGAATTTCTTCTTGCTCAGGGAAGGTCAGTCTTTGTTTCATTTATACCTTCAACTTTTTGGAAGAGGTTCATCCACATTATGAGGCTAACCTGCTCTGCTCAAAGTTCAATAATTTAAAAGTTAATCTCATCCAAAAAACAGCATCACAGAAACCTCCAGAACAATGTTTGACAAAACATCTGGACTCCAGGGCCTAGACAAGGTGACACACAAAAAGAAATGGTCATGCTGTGCCTTCAGTGTTCTGTGAACAATGAACAGGGAACTGATTGGGTAGCTCCACAGGCATTTATTATACCCCACCCACTCTTTAATGAATCCACCATGAGATTGTTCTTTTAAAATGTATTTTAAAAAGGTATTAAGTATATAACTTCTTTATCAATTGAACTAAGATGACCACTAAGTTAAATAACCAGTTTAAGGGTGTTATATCAATATTAAATAATAAGTTTGTCTAGAACTTTCACACTGCTTGTAAAATTTAAGTATGATCTCAACTCTAGGTCTATTTTTAAACAGAAAGAATATTAATGTGTTAGAGTAAAAAAAGTTACACAAATACTTGCACCACAAATCACAAATGTTGAAAGGAAGCTTCTCAAAGAGACTTGATGATAAAATATTTTAACTAAAGGTACCTATCCATCCTTAATATGCCATTATTTTACATGTCTGTATCTGTATCTTTGCTATTCCTTCTCTGCTTCTCAACACATGCTTACTCCTAAAACAAAACTTAACTATCCCCTGAGCTTGTAATTATGTTCTGGGGGCTCCTGTCCTCCATGCTCCCAGAGTAACTTGTATGTATTTTAATCCCACCACCTCCTTTGACATAGTTTGGAAGTTTAAGTGAATCAATGTTATTTTGTACAATAAATATTCTAACATTATTTTGTTTCTTATAACAACTATGTATTAAAGTATTATGTCAGAAATTTCTGGAACTATAAAAGGAAAGCTTTAAATAGTTTAGGACTAGTCCTGGGCAATTTTATTAAATTAAATAGATAGGATTCAACTTTTTGATGAGCATAAGTATAGATCTCACTATGCTATCTGTATTTGTTAATGCTTTGCTATTTATGAAAAAGTAATGCCCGTCCCATGTTATATTTTAAGCTCTAATGTAAAAGTTTCACAGTTTTCTCATTTACAAATGGTGAAAGCAGTGGCTTTTATTTCAACATTAATTTTAATTAAGGTTGAATCAAAACATTTGGGATATATAATATTTATCACTCTAGTTGTAAAATATTTGATAAAAGGTACTATGTTTTATTTACTCCTTTATTGGTGGCACATGTCATCTGTTGTCATTGGTACTATTCAGTACTTGCTATTTTAAAAAGCACTGATAAATTATAGATACTGCATGACTGTCATTTAAAAAATTTAATTTTGGATTTCTACCCAAAGTAAACATAGTAAAATTACATATTTCTTTTTCTATGTCTTCACATCATTTTTAAACAACCATTTGGCTACTAACACATTTTTTTATACTTCACTAAATTTAGGGATCCCATATTGCCTTTCTTTCTTCACATCAGAAAGAATTCTAATTTAAATATCTCTCATTAGAGATTGTTTAATAACATACATGGATACATTGCCAATGATTTTTTAAATTTACATAATAAATAACAAAAATTGGTAGGGATAAATATAAATTCATGTTGATTGTCAACTACCACACTTGACATTTAGGTACATTTTGTTTTGAAAATTATAATAAATAAAATATAAATTCCCTGTATACATACAGAATTGCATACGACAGTAAACACATTCACTTTTATTCTCAAACCTGATCCTCTTCCCACAAGTCTGTGAAATGTGTAGGGCACTTCTTAGTTTTAATGGAATTAAGATGATCTAATTGGCCTAGTTCAATTTTCAAGCAGAAGCACCACCTGCCTTAGTTTAGAAAATGGCAGTTGTCCAATCTTGGTTTAGTAAAATGTGGTTAGAAAAGCAGGGAAATGGCCTCATTGGTAAAAATTTGGGGGCTGGGTTGGCAGGGGAGTTGTCTATTTATATGACTGCATCTTTTAAGTGTATTTTGTAGGGAAGCCACTAAGGTTTGCAAATTTGGTGTATTCATCACCTATTGCTATATAGCAAATTCCCACAGACTTAAAGGTTTCAAACAACACACATCTATTATCTCCAAGTTTTTGTGGCTCAGGAGTCTGGGCCCAATTTAGCTACCTATATTACCTATGGTCTCAAAAGGCTGCAACAAGGGTCTTGCTCATCTGGAGGCTGGGCTGAGAAAATCTGTTTTCATATTCATATTTCGTGTGTATTTTCATTTCATAATTCAAGGTTTCGAAACACTCATTTCTTTGCAGCTGTAGGATTGAGTGCCCAAGATGCTGTCTGTCTAGAGGTTGTAGGTCATTCACAGCTGCTAGGAGCTGCCCCTGTTCCTAGTGATGGCTGCAGTTCCTAGTCACGTTGGTTTTCGCAGCATGCCAATTTGCTCCACCGCATCATGAAGGAGATTCTCCAGCAAGACAGCTAGCAAAATGGAGTGTTATTTAAAGTAACAACCATAGGAGTGACATCCATCAATTTTATTGATTAGAATCAAGTGACAGGTCCTGACCACACTGAGGGGGAGAATATTACACAAAAGCATGAGGTTCACTTGGCCTGAATCATGGCACCGGCGCAGAGGGACCTTAAAGTTTGTCAGCCATAGTTGGTAGGAACAGGTTTTGTCACCCCAGATGAAAACAGCCGAAGTTAAAGATTCTGTCAAGTCTTACAAGACTAGCAAATGATGATGCTAAGACTTAAAAATAAATCTTTCTTGTTCCCAGAATAAAAGCCTCAAGGTGATGAAATGTTGATATCTGGCTCTTTATTCTTGGCTCCAAGACTTCTATTCTGCACCGCAGCATCGTGAGCCAGTTCAGCCCTGGCTCCGTTCCCCACACCAGCTCCATTCTTGGCCTCCACCCAGTGTTCACCACTGCATCTTGTTGGCCTGTGAATTGTTTCAGGTGCCTGCACCCCACACCTGCTTCTGGAATTTCACATCCAGAGAGTCAGAGCATGGGGAACAGGCCTCCAGAACAATGTCTGGAAAGAGAGATCCTAAAGCAAGCAGAAAATAACTCAATAGAGAGCAGAGGAAAATCTACTGAAGAACAGAGAAAATAATAGTATTAAAATAAAGAAAAGTAGGGGGTTCCTCTCCTCTTTATATTCTGCATGTTATATATTGGATTTTTTAAATTACAGACATGGTTGTAAATACAAAATTGTAGGTGGCAAATTAGTACCTTTGAAGGCTGCATATTTTAAGAATGTAAAAGTGAAATAGGCTGCTGTCTACTTCTCTCCCTTTGGGCACAATGACAAAGGTGATCCTGAGTGGATGGTGAGCAAGGGTGTGGCATAGAAATTAATTAGAGATTCAAAGTCCACACCAGTCACCAACATGAAGGGACCAGGAATTGAGGTATAGTCCTGAGGTATACTGAAGCCAAGAACCAGAGACAGTACCAGAGAAAAGCCTAAGGAATAAGTCTTTCAGAGTGTTATCCTGGGAAAATACTTAATAACTAGGTTGTACTTGAGGACGATTCCTTGCTGTTCGATTAGCTAGCTGCATGTGTCAGGAGTGTAACAGACTGACAGATGGAAGATGTGTATCCTGCAGCATTCGGATGTCCTGAATACCCTTTATTTTATTCATTCTACATGAGGCTACAGTCATTCATCACATATAGCAGTGTGTAAGAGACAAAAACACCTGCTTTCGTGGAATTTCTATTCCACTCAGGGGGTTCAAGTGCCAACATACTACATACACATGTTATACGATGATAGGTGATAACTCCCATTGAAAACAAGTAACAGGACCAGGGAGTCAAGAAGGGTTAATTATTGGAAAGTGACATTTAAAGAAAACTCTTGGAGGAAGTAAAGGCGTGAGCTAGACAGGTACACTTTGAGGTGAGTTCTGCTTGGTCTGCCTGAAGGATCACAGAGGCAAGCACATCTAGAGTGGACCAAGCAAACGGATAGGTAATTGTGGATGAGAGCAGAAAGGTTATGAAAGGCTTTATCATGTAGGACATTGTAAGTCATTGTTAGGGTTCGGGCATTGACCCTGAGTGAAATGAGAAGCCATTGGAGAATTTAGATAGACAATAGGAAGCCTGGAGATTTCAATATCGATATGTTATATCTACAAGCAGGCTTTAGTGTTCTCCACTGTGCCTGATTTCTGTCTCTACTCTTTCCTACCTCTGAGTAATAATAATCTCATTAGAGTTACAGACGTCTCCTGACATTGCATTTGTCCTTAACTCAAGCAGCAGATAACCACTTGTGTTCCTTTATCATGGTTTGGGAAATAATACATAAGAATTTACAAACACGCCTTTAACCAAGCAGTATCTGAGGGGTACTTTATAATTTTACTTTATTCATGGTGATGTTTTGGTATTGTAATAACATCTTTAAAATCTAAGTCTGTGCCCTGGCTGGTGTAGCTTAGTGGATTGAGAATGGGCTGGGAACCAAAGGGTCCCGGTTCGCTTACCATTTAAATGTTATCCACTAACATAGCCCTGGAAAACTGACATTTTTGTCCTTTTCTGGCCTTTTTTTAAATTTGTTAAGACTGTTGGGAGTGGTGAGGAATATTGATTGGACCTCTTCAAATCCTAGATACTCTTTGTAGATTAAAGTTTTATGTTGGCTTGCAGATACAAGAAATGAGGAACCATGGTAACTGCAAGAAGGAGATATCACTGAGAAGCCACGATTTCCCAATGTTTTTAGCCATGGGCTACAATTCTCCTTATAAATCTCATTTTTAACATGGTAATATACTGTTACTAGGAGACAATGTTGCCACATATTCTAGACTTCAAGGCTTAATCCATTTTGATTGAGCTAGAAGAAACAGGCATATAATTTTTGTCTTTGTGTTAAAAAAAAAAGACCAGTGTAAAACTCCATCTTAAAATACAAATAAAAGACATGAACATGGATCACTCTATTTTTAATTGAGGAACATTTATGTATAGGGAATTTATGCATCAGTTTTAATTGTATAATTTGATGCGTTTTGACCAATGTGTAATCCATAAAACTAAACCTCAATCAAGACAGAACACTTCCATCACCTCAGGAAGATTCAAGTCATTTTTACAGAATATGATTTTTCAAAAGGATAGGGTAAAACTAAAATAGAGACATACCCAATTTAGAAACATCAGAGTATCCAGGGTTAGTATAGTTTAAAAACCATTCCTCATCCCAAATAATATGGATCGTGGGAGGTCGGTGTCTGAATGTATGTCATAGCTCTGCCTTCAGAGCGTTACTTATGAGAGTGTATGGTGCCAGTCAATGCTCTAAGACTGGAAAAATGAGAGAGAAGCCTAAAATATATAATGAAATAAGTTCCTGGAAACAATATGGCACTTACCCAGTGTTTTTCAACCAAGATTTCCTTTAACCTCAGACCTCACCCATTTGCTAATTTTTTAAAAGAATTTATTAACTTATTTTTAGACAGAAGGGAAGGGAGGGAGAAAGAGAGGGAGAGAAACAGCAATGTGTGGTTGCCTCTCACATGGCTCCCACTGGGGACCTGGCCCACAACCCAGGCATGTGCCCTGACTGGGAATCAAACCGGTGACCCTTTGGTTCACAGCCCGTGCTCAGTCCACTGAACTATGCCAGCCAGGGCGCACTTGCTAATTTGAAGGCAGAAATATTTCCCTGAGGCCCTTAGCCTTATTGTTAAACCAAACTGCAGGGTAGATGCAGGTGAGCTCGATGATCCAGGTGTCTCTCCATATCATCAGTTGTACCTCGTAGGTAACTCATTGATAGCTATTTACTCACAGCAAGTGAGTCTTACTTGCTGTGAGTAAATAGCTGTCAATGAAGGTCCTCGTTGCAGAAGAGCTTCTACCACCTTTGAAGTGTAGTGTTTGCTTCCCTTTGTCCAGTTTTATTGAAATATAATTGACATACAATATTGTATAAGTTGAAGGTATACACTATAATGATTCAATACATACATATAATATGAAATGATTAGCACTAAACATATTTCATCATCTTGTGTAATTACCATTTGTGTGTGTCTGTGGTTTGAGAATATGTGAGATCTATTATTTTAACAACTTCCATATATATGATATTGTTAACTATAGTCACTATGCTATAACTTAGATCCCTGGAAGTTATCCATATTAGAATCTGAAGTTTGTACCTTTTGACTAACATCTCTGCATTTCCTCCACCCTCAGCTCCTGGCAACCACCATTCTGCTCTCTGTTTCTATAAGTTTGACTTTTTAAAATCTACATATATTCAGTGTCATACAGAATTTGTCTTTCTCTGTTTGACTTATTTTACTTAGCATCGTATCGGGATGTTTGCTTTTGTCATAAGGAAGGAAATGTAAATTCACTCATGAAAATGAACAAAACAGTTTCTAGACATTGCAACTGAAATATTACATCTAGAAATAATTTGATATTTTGGGTTTTGCTCCTGTAAGATGGCTTAGCAATCTGTGACACTTATAAAAATGCAAATTTCTTTGTAAAACAGCTCTAAAGTTTTTGTCTTAGGAAAACAAAACAACAGCAAAAAACATAAAACAAAATTCAAGCAAAACATAAGAGCAAATTAAATAAAAGTTTTAAAAAATGTTACCAAAAGAAACAGTAAGCATTAAGGGAAGATTCTTCTTAATATAGAGTGCTATGCTATATGCCTGCTAGATGGTAATGATGATGATGATGATGTTGGTGACAAGGATGATAGCAGAACTTAGTGCCAGCCTCTGAACTAAATGCTTTGACCACATCATCTCATTGCATATCTACCATGACTCTAAGATATAGGTAGCAACATTATCTTTGGTTTGCAGTTAGATAAACCAAGACTTAGGTACTTTAAATAAGTAATGTCTGAGGTGGCCTGAATGAAAAGAGACAAGCCCAGGGTTCAAGCACAGGCAATATGATTCCGAAGACCTTGAACTCAGTTTCCATGGCATGTTTCTCCATATATGAACCATGAATGATCTACGTCAGTGTCCGTGGAAAATGTAGGCTCTTTGGCCTCACACAAAACCTTAAATGTTTATGGTCAATGCTAATAATTAAAATTGACCAACCTAACAGTAAATATTTAAACACAACTTCAGTGCATACACTCATTTATCAGCTGACCTATAAAAACAGAGAATGAACACCACAGAACCTTTTTATTAACAAAATACATTATTGGAATGAAACAGAGGTAATCTGTGTCTACTTCATTGTCTATAAAAATTGCCTAAATATAATGGCTTGGTAGAGAACGATTTGTTTTTACTATATGTAAAGTCCTTTTAAATGTATTATAATCCAATGGCTCTCAACTATTTGCCTTTCCTTCCACACACCTAAGTAGTAAAGTGCACCCCTATCAGTGAGACAGGCTGACTAAGGCAGTGATTGAAAATGAGTAAGGAAGAGGGTGTGTGTGAAAAAGAACATATTGGTGGAGGAAGCAGTTAATTAAAATGAGTTCCCTAGATCATTCTGATATAACACCTGGGTTAGTTGAGATTCTTTGATGTAATTTGTGTCAACAATTACTACTGCTAATTTCAACAACATGATATTTTATTTTGCATCTTAGTGAAAAAAAAAAAGGCAGACTATATTACTGGTGAAATTTTGTCACGAATTCTGACCAGCAGGATTCGTATGCCATGGCTGCATGTAAATAATTTTACACGTAATTGTATAATGGACTAGAAATTCAGGGACCACGTGTCCCCTCCATTATGATCTTGGAGAGGCCCCAAGCCTTGGGTCCAGGGGTTTTTATTGCTGTTATCCGGGACATTACCTCAAAATGGTATTCATTAACCTTGCATAGATTGTAGATTCATTCGCTTTAGGTGGTTAGACAGCCTGGAAGGTACATCAAATGGGTTATGCAAAGACAAGAGGTATGGCTGAACTTTGAAAGGATTAGCATTGGTCTAAGGAAGCTAGTTAAGCATTAGCATTTGTTCTTTTGATCCAGGGAGAGATTTTTAGCAAGAGCAAGGTTTTATTTTAAACCTAAGGAACATGCCAGCCTGATTTCTCCACAGGAAATTCCGCTACCCCACTCATGGGTCCATGCATGCTGACTTATGTTCCATGAGAGACCGTGCTCTTATTAGACGTGAAAACATAGGGCTACAATTCCCTACTGTGGGAGCACAAAATTCCCTATAAAATTTGTAAAATATGTACTTATAAATCACATATATAGTAACATTCATAAAACTTTCAGAAACTAACCATGATGAGAGTCCTTTGTATGTTATTTTATTGAAAGGAAATAAAAAATTACTTGCTATTCAATGAAGGAGAAAGTATATTCTTTCAATACAAATTATGGTTAATACTTTTAACCATGTAGTCAATATTTAAGAGAAGAAAAAGATTTATAATATAGTGTCTATGCTGATAAAAGCATGTGACTTTTATATGAATATATAATTCATAGAAAATAATCATTCATAGATTATTTTACAGTTTAGTACTGTAAATTCTAAATACTTTGATGCTGAAAAATCAATGATCAGTTCTAGTTTAGACTGACAGATGTCCTCAAATTAAGATGTCAGATATTGAATTAATCATTTAAGATAAAACCATAATGCCAAACGTTGCTACAAATTGTAAGGGGAATTGTCATATCAATTAAGATGAAATCAGTAATGGTCCATATGTTATAAAGTCATAATTGTATGGCTGAGTCATTACAGAGGCACTTAAGTTTTATGTGTTCATGAATAGATCATTGACATTTTAACTCTTTTCCTATTTTTGGTTCTATAAAAATACTGATATGAATGAAAAAAATACACTATTTTTGTCACCAAATTTCATGGTGTTTTGAGATAAAAAAAATAACTTATTGCAAATGGATACACTCTGCAGGTCTCCATAATCATAACTCTCCATCTCCATAGGGGTGCAAGATTATCACAATACAGTGCACGAAGCCATCATTTTCTCTGTAGCCTTTATATAGCCTTGTGGAATCTTGTCTGTATTGAAGCTCTCTGTGAGCATTGCTTATCAACCCTACTGAACTGTAAGTTCTTTGAAGGTAGAGTCATAGTGTTCATCTGTTTTCACATTTGTAGCATAGAGACTTGACAATGGTGGATTTTAAATAAAAAAATTGTACTTTTCTGTGCCTGCCCTTTCCATAAATGCCTTGAGCAGAGAGGTTATAGAAACAGCTATTTCATTTCCATGCTATAAACCATAAGAGAGCCAAGACCTGTGGTTTCTGCAAGCCGTTATCACAGAACTACACTATTTGTAGTTGCCATAAACATTTATTTCAATAATAGAAAAATTTAAAAAGCATTTTCTTGTGTGGATGTGATTTCATTAAAATTTCTCAAATTTCTTCTCGCCAATACATTGTTAGGATTACTTCACTCACTTATTTATCACCTACTACCTGCAAGGTTCCAAAGGAACAGAAGAGGAAAATATAAACATGTCCCCTGCAGTGCTCACAGACCTTACTGAGCATCTCAGAGCTAAAGTAATCAGGACTCAGCCTTAGGTTGCTACGTGAGGAAAGGAACATCGTGATTTAGGATAGAGGGAGTAAGAGGTGGAGTCAGGAATATATGACACTGCTCTGGGCTCCACCCCCTGCCCACTGACCCCCCGCCCCCCGCAGAGCAGTGCAGAACTCTACTATAATGTGGAGTTCTAAGTGCATTGTTTGCAAAGTCAGTTTCTGAAATAGAAATTGTGAATTATGCATTTTAATATGAAATCAGCTCTCCTTCTTGAATATTGCATATAATGAAACAGGTTTTTATTTTTTTATTAAGGATTTTGTAGTGCAGGTCTTATGCTAAAAGAACCAATGTTGGTATCGCGGTTTATGTAAGATGGGAAAGAAGAGACTGAAGTAGTAAACCTGCTGATGTCTCATCGGAGCATGCTTCCCTGTGTCTGGAATCAGGTCACCAAGCTGAGTCAGGGAACCTCTAAACCTAGGTCATACAAGGGGTATGGATATACAAAGGTAGACTCGGTCCATAACCTAAATTAAGTAAATATCATCAAATACTATTAATTTTGCTCCAGTACTTAATTTAGGAAACCCAAATTAGGCTAATATGTTATATATTAGTGATCTAAATTATACTTACATTCTATAGAAGTAAATAATAACACAGAATTAACCAATTCTTATGTTAACTGAGAATTATAAATCAAATTGTATCTTACATTTCTATTAATATTGGCATTTTTAATTATTAAACCCCAACGATTAGATATTTCAGTTAATAAAATTTCTTACTTTTACTAAAAGAGATCTATCAAGAAAAATATAATAAAACTGATTTTTAATTCCAAACTACAGAATGTTTTTGTGTTTAGCCACCCTTCTAAATAATACAGAGTGTGATCTTTAACAACTGTTTAAAAATGTAAATCTAGGACACAGGCATAACGTAATTATAATATACATATAAACTTAATTAAATTTCACCTACAAAAAGAGAAATTCAGTTTGACATAATTTAGAAATATGTTTAATGAGTGCTAAAATAAAGAAAAATGCCCTTTAAACATAATGTTTCCCAGAGAAATTAGAAGTGGGATCATTTTCTTTTATTAAGAGAAACTAAACTTGACAAAATTCTCTAGTGCTCATCTTAGGCCGAGCTCACCTCCTTTGTACAAGTAGCTGTCTGTATTATTTTTTATATACATTCTCTCTGACTACAAAAAAAGAGAGACATACTCTGCAATTTCTAAATAAAATCATCACTGTCAGAGTTTCACATATAACTTACTGATAATTTATCTCTTTTTGCTCCTACAACCCATTGAACTAATTCAATACCTACTTTAATACTTTCTGATTTTGATTGCAGTAAAATGTCCTCATAATCCCCCTCCTTTATTTCATGGCAATATTAACATCTAAATACATTTAATAATCAATCTAACAGTTAGACTTGAGAATCTGTCTTATCCCCCCTTATATTTCTTATACAACTTATTTTAGGCTCACAAAGGTCATACTTCTGAACGCAGACTGAATGAACTCCCAAGAGTTGGCTAGGGTGAGACAAGTGTGAGAGGTAAATAAATTAACACTCTCATGTCTTGAATATTGTCATTATCTGAAATGATCTTGACTTTTCAAAAATTAAGAATAAAATAGTTTCCAATAAAATTAATATAAAATTTTCCTTAATCGGAGGAGGAACCTTAGGACCAACTAAACAGAACCTCCAAATGCTTTTAATCTTTACTTCATCATCAGGGTTAAATTAGACAAAAGTCACTGTAACTCCAGTGGTGCATTAGGCAATTTTACCAACAAAGATTTAGTCATGCTTTGGACTAGTTTAAAGTCTTCATATTGTAGATATGCTAAATCTCTCCAATGTTTCACCAATATACAACCAATATTCTAGAGTGAACAAAATGTGTTCAAGCTTTTAGCCACATTGAAAAAGGTCAATTTAAAATTTAGATGATAGAATCAGCCTGCCTTAGGAATCTATTTTCCAAATTACTGATATGGGTGTTCTGGTAAATCTGAATGTTGACAACAAACTTTTCTTTAGGAAAATGGTCAACTCTAAATATATGAAATCAAAGAAGAGTTACACTGAGTCATCTTTTTAAAAAGCATGGTAATATCAAAGTCTGGTTGACAAGATTAAGCTCTATTAATAAAGACTGAAGTGGAAGATGGTTAGTAAAGGAAGAACAGAGTGTCACCTAAGTTAATTAATTCACATATTGTATGTTTCAAGGGCTGTGCTAATTTCTGAGAATATGGTGGTAGTTCTATCCTCCTAGAATAAAATTAAATGAATAAACAAGTAAACATATAATAAAGAAACATTCCTAAAATAAACATATTAATCTAATAAATGTACAAAGTATATTTATACATTCATATATATTCTTTCTGTATGTATATACTGTAAGGCAAAGCAGGTGAGTGTAACAGATAACAGAGTTTTCTACTTTAGATTGAGTTGTTGAGGAGCATAGCTCTTGGGAGTTACTATGCATGCTAACATCTGAAGGGTGAGCAAAAGCTAGCCAAAAAAAAAGTAAAGGACCATTTCATGCAAAAAATTTTAAAAAAGTGAAGTGAGATAAAGATTTACCTGTTGAGAAAAGGAAATCAGATCATTTGGACTGGCACCTAACAAAGAAGAGAGTAGTCAAAATTAATTTCCAATTATTTGGGGGCAAAAATAGTGCCATCTTTGATTCTTGTCTAACATCTCCATGTATAAATAATCAGTAATTCTTACAGGAGGCACCTTCAAAATATTTCCATGTCTGTCCTCTTTTATCAGAAGTGTGCCAGCTATCATCATCTTTCACATGGATTATTGCAAGAGCCTTCTCAGTGATTCTTCTACTTCACACTTGTTCCACTTGTCTATTTTTAATGCAACGGTCACTTCTGTGACCTCTTTTCTACCTCATCTTCTATCCCTTTTCTTTGCATACACAGCCATAATCACATTAAAAGGCCATACTTATGTACTATTTTTTCCAAGCTTTGGTTCATCATATCTACCTCATGAAATTTTTAAAGAAGTACATAAAAATACATGTGTTTGCTGTATAATTTCTAATTAAATATTAGCTGCTAGTAAGCTTGTTGTTTTTTGTTATAAAAATTAATAGTCAATGGAGACAAAACATTACATTTGTAGAGACTTTTGCTTTTATTGTTCTATTTCTGGTTGTCGCTATAAGTCAATATGATACCATTTGAATTTGAACAATATATTCTCTTCTGTAAGGCACCTACTTAAAAAAGTTGCTATTAATTTCATATTAAATCTGGATCAAGTAGAAAAACAATAATATTGAGACTCAAGATTCAGATTTTAGCCCTGGATGGTGCAGCTCAGTGGATTGAGCATGGGCTGGGAACCAAAGGGTCCTGGTTCGATTCCCAGTCAGGGCACATGCCTAGGTTGCAGGCCAGGTCCCCGTGAGGACCATGTGAGAGGCCACCATACATTGCTATTTCTCTCCCTCCCTTCCCCTCTCTCTAAAAATAAATAAAAATAAAATCTTAAAAAAAATCAGATTTTAAGTGACTGGAAGGTGCAAAAATGACGCCCTTTAAAGACAGCTGCATTATAAGCTACAGGCACAAGGGCTTGACATATTGAATGACTCATATATTTATGGAATGCGTGAGCAGTGACATGAGACTCTTAATCTCCACAAACGCTGAAGTTGAAGGGAGTTACCAAGAGGAGGTTGCAACAAATCTGTGGTCTTTTATTATGTATTTGCAATTTTTTATGTTGAGTTCCTTATCCTTGTATTTTATATCTGAAAGAAAGTAAAAAAGGGACTTGGAGAAAACAACTTACTCCACAGTGACATTTCTTATCTTATTTTCAGACTGTTTCTTGCTCTATAGATTTCTTTTTATGGTATTTTTATTCTTTCTATTTAAATGATAGAAGGAAGTTCATGATAAAGGACCAATCACATTAAAAAAAAATGTCCTGTATGCAGTAGTGAGAACACTATTGTCAATTCATGGTCATTGGCAGAATTCAACACCAACAGGAATTCCAGTTTGTGGTGTGGAAACTTCATCCAGTGCAAAACCGAACGCTTTGACACAACTCCGCTGTGAAATAGCCATGGGACCAGAACCCGCTCTAGAAAGACAGCTCTGTTCTGCTTCCTACTGGTCCACTTGGCCCTGTGCCGGTCTGCTCCACTCTGCTCTGGCAACACCTGTTCACTGTTTCAGCTCCAGCTAGGGAAATGTGGTCTTCAGGGGAAAGGGAAAGTGCATTCCCAGAGCGATACGGGAGCTGACTTACACAGACAGAAGTCCCCACCCCTGGCTCCTGATTGGTCCATCCTCATGCAATGAGGAAGCCAAATCCCTGAGGTTTGGTCCAAAAGATACTGTCTTGATTGGTCAAAATGGAGACACTCTGATTGGTCTGTGAAGATGTTAATGGGGGTATAGCTGTTCAGCTCTGATTAAATGGAGAAAGGCTCAGTCCTATTGGTTGAAACAGAATTCCATGAACTCTTTAAGAGGTCTGGCTAAGATGGCAGAAACACTGTGCAGACTGGCAGTTCAGTGTGTAGGCAAGTAGTTCAGTATAGGTTTTGCCCCATGAAATACAGTTTGTGTGAGAAGCCCTTGTGCAGAAATACTTATTAGGCTCTGTTCTTTTAAATTTGAGTGTAGTTAATCTACCTGGAGCCCTTCTTTGTAGGTATCTTTCTTCTTTTTTTTTTTTAATTATTTTATTGCTGTTCAATTACAATTGTCTGCATTTACCCTCCACCACTACCCCCCACCCAAGTCAATGCCACCTCCTTCCCTTGCTTCCACCCCCTCTTTGGTTTTCTTTTTTCTCAGGGTCCACACTATAAATTTCACTCTTACACTACTTATTGCCTCATCTGGTTCATTCTAAAGATGATGAAGTATCTCCACTCTCTGCATTAAAAAAAAAAGTCACACAACTAATGTATTCTATATTCTAATTAATCAATTATTTATGAAATGGTAGTACAATGCCTAATAAAAGAGAGAACTATTTATAACAAGGTACTTAAACTCCTTTTATACATTCTTTCTTGCCAAGAAAGAATTGAACTGTAAGCAAGATGTTATAGAACATGCTTTTCTGAGTGTATTTGAGCTCTGCAAGGAGAATGATTTTTTTTTAATCCTCAACCAAGGACACTCCCTCATTGCTTTTAGAAAGAGAGGAAGGGAGAGAGAAAGGAAAAGAAAGAGAAAGAAGGTTTAATGAGACAGAGAGGCACCAATTGGCTGCCTTCCATACAACCAGACCAGGGATCACACATTCCTGGACAAGGGATCAAACCCGCAAGCCAGGTTTATTGCTTTATCAAGAATCTAACCCATGACCCTTTGGTTAGAGGATGACGCTCCAACCAACAGAGCCACACTGACTGAGCAAATGGTACATTTTTTATAAATAATAACAGAAACACATTTTCACTTAAAATTCACAAAAGAATCTCCTAATCTGCATGTTTTATGTAAATTAATGCTCCTTTTTGGTAAAACTGTAATTTTGTAGACAGAATTAAGTTTTGTTATACATGAATGTACAATGTATCTATTATAAGGCAGATTGTTTTTCTCCAGTGTGTTTTATAAAATTTACAACGACAAAGTGCAAATCTTAGTTTATCCTGGAGTCTATTTCTATTTTCTTTATTTTTTTAAAGATTTTATTTATTTATTTTTAGAAAGAGGGGAAGGGAGGGAAAAAGAGAGGGAGAGAAACATCAATGTGTGGTTGATTCGTGTGTGACCCCCCACTGGGGACCTGGCTTGCAATCCAGACACATGCCTTGACTGGGTCAAACCAGTGACCCTTTGGTTTGCAGACTGGCAATCAATCCACTGAGCTACACCAGCCAGGGCCATTTCTATTTCTTTATAAAAATTATATTCAAACATATAAATTAGAGTTGAATGCTACATTCATTGTCTAGGAAACTAATCATTTATTTGTTAGTAAAGCCGAAAACATTGTGTAATGGGACTGTTAGAACAAGAGAACAATATAGAGTAACATAATGTGTCAGTTTTTATATCACTGTTAGCATGTCACACAGCTTTCTACAAAGTTTGCACATGTTGCCATCAGTTTAGAAGAAATATAAACATAGGAAAATGTGTTAAATTAATGAGAAACACTCTTGTATTCTACAAAAAAGAATGCATAAAACACATACTTTTATTTAATAACATGGATTTTTTAATTGAAATTCTTAATAAAGTATTCACTGCTTAGATATTTTAGCTGGGGAATCAGACAGAATAAGTATATTTTTTAACTTGAAATACTATAAATAAGCTGTAGAATGTGTTCCCACTATATACATATATAAATGTATATATTTGCATTCCTGCACACACATGCACATGCATGTGCACATACACAGCTCTATAATATATGTATACATACAAGTGTTATATGTACACATACATACATGAGAACTGATAAAATATTTAAGAATTAAATGTGTAGTTATTACATCTACCTTGCATTAAAAAGATAGCAGATTTGGCAGGACTGATGGCAATATTTTCAGTCTTCATTATTCAATTGACAAAGTAATTGATTAAAACCTAGATAACCTGAGCACCATGCCATGTGATAGTGAGTTAAAAATATGGGGCCCTAGATATCAAATTCTCATAATCAGGTTGTAGAAGCAAAGCATAAACTTACCTACAGTGACCTGAAAATCAGATTTGTGCCAGAGTAGGTCAAGCCAATAAAACTATTTCCAGCTATGATGGATAAAGGGGCTTGATATGGAAGCTGAATTCAAATAAAAGCATTAGATACTATCTGGAGCACTTGAATTCTCTTCCTCCAAACAGGCCTAGAGATGTGGAGATAAGGGCAGGCATTTGGAAGCAGAACTAAAAAATAGAGAGAAATGTCTGTGCATAGACATGTGCATCAGTCAAAACCACAATAGACTAAAGCAAGTCACGCACAAACAGAGCTAAGATGAACAAATGCCATGAAGTGCAGAGTATATATGCAGGGGAAGAGGTAATGAGTTAGTTAATCGGACTAACAAGAAGGGTACAGGCAGAGGCAAAGAAAAGAACTGACTCAATTTGAATAAGGAAGTACAACATTTTCCTACTGTTGTGGAGTTGTTTGAAATACAATCAAGAATCCATGAGACAGTTTAAAGTCAAGACACGGGGGCCGGTCATGTTTTGCTCCTGTGTAGCGTGACGTGAGTAGGCTCTGTGGCTGACATGCCTGCCATTTCTCTTGCTCTGTGTAAATTTACAACACAACACCAGTCTCACTACTATATATGATTACCTCATGCATTAGTTTTCTACTGTTGCTCTGACAAATAACCTCAAAATTAGTAGCTTGAAACAATGCAAACTTATATTGTATACTTCTAGAGGACAGCAGTCCTGAAATGGGCCTTTTAAGGCTGTGATCAGGGTGATGGCAGGACTGCATGCCTTCTCAACAGACGACTCTAGGGGGGATTAATTCCCTCACCTTCTGGCACTGTAATCTTTCTGACCCAGGCTCTCCTGCCTCCCTTTCACAAGGACCCTTGTGATTAGCTGGATCACCCACTCTAATCTCTTCATCTCAAAAAACTTTAATCACATATGTGAAGACCATTTGCCACATGAGGTAACACAATTCACAGGCTTTTTGAATTAGGAGGCAGGCATTTTTGAGGACCCTTATTCTCCCTCACACATCTCACACAGTGAAACTTCCAGGAACTAATTGACAAACAGTCTTACAGAAAGCCATGCCGTGAGAGTTGGTCACTAGGAGAAATCCTTGGGGTTTGGCCTGCCAGAGAAGTTGTTATAGATGAATGCAAGTTGGGCAGACAGCAAGAGTTCTTATTATCATCCATGCTTGAAATTAAGAACAGTCTAACAATAGCCAGGTGGGAGGGGGGAGGGGAAAAGGGTTTTCAGGAACCACTATAGAGGACACATGGACAGAACCAAGGGGGAGGAGGGAGGCAAGAGAGGGAGGTGGGGTTGGAGGGGGTGGGGGGGAGGGTAGGGGAGAGGATGCAGACAACTGTAATTGAACAACAATAAAGTAATTATTAAAAAAAAAAGACTGGAAAAAAAGAGTTCTTTATTATCAAAGAAGGGGATGGATTCATTTCCAAGGTGCGTGCAGACAAGAAAACAGTATAAGCAATAGTGTGGGTGAAGAATGAGGTTCAAAGGAGAGGCATTTTAGTCAGCTGGTGGAAGCAGAATACTCACACAAGAGAATAGTTGGAGGGCAACTGGACAAGTTAGGTTTGGAAAAATGCGGGATGTTTTAAAAGTTTAACAAAAACATTCACTTGAAGCCATAGTCATTGACTTTCCACCGTGATAGCAGTGGTAGGCTGTGGTAAAGAAACGTTGGAGAGAGAATTCCAGGTAGCCATCACAGTGTGAAGTCATGAAGTGCTAAGTTCTACCCGAGCTGAGAAGGTAACATATAGAATAGTAGTTAAAAGGTGAATATAAAAATGCCAATTTGCTTTAAATCTAAAGAAAAAAAGTATATGTAGAATGTTGGTTAGTCACTTAGTAGTTGTTTTGGTTATCAGAAAGAAACCACTTTCACATAATTTTATTACAGTAGTAATTGTTCTACTTTATTGTAACTTTTATCTATCTCTTACTGTTACTAAATTTAAAAACTGTATCATAGGTTTACATGTACAGGAAAATCCAGTGTGTGTGCATATTTCAGTATTATTTGTAGTTTCAGTTCCAGGCATTCACTGGGGGCCTTGGGAGTAACCCCAATGGATAAAGGGGGGCGAATGTGCCATGAAACATCTGATTTAATCGGTTTGTCATGAAGACAGATAATAATATTTCTTCCTGGTTGGTAGGTCTACAATATTTATTGCTGTTACATTAAATTATTAGGTTAAGAGTGGATTCTTCAATGGAGAATAGATGTGCTAGACATTATACAACATAAAAGGTTCTTACTGCATGCCACCAGAGAGTTCTGGGGCCATATGATAAAAAGATAAACATAGATTGGTTTTTATGAAGAGCATAGCAACCAATACCATTTAAATAATGCGGGCTTTTTTTTTTTCATTCTATGATTATCTATTTTAAGTGTTGCTTGATTTTTCGGTAGTAGCAGTGGATGAAAATATTTCCAGATTACAAATTTCCAAATAGGCAACAATGAAAACACTGTATTTGGTTGGTCAGTTATTAAAAGGTGAGCAGCCAGAGGAAAGGAACAGTACAGAGAACTTTTGTCTTTGTTATCATGATTTACAACAGTGGAAGGTTATGTCTGGGTTGTGTTTTCTGAGATGGGTTTACATTTTTATATGCTCCTTCCAGGCTTCTCAGAATGTTGTTAGTCATTCTGTGAAACTTTGTCAAACAGACAAAGGAAAGCCCAAAAGGACGTAACTATTCTTGGACTGGTTCCTTCTAAACAGTGTTGACTTGGGCTTTTGTTTATAATTTTTTAAAGATTTTATATATTTATTTTCAGAGAGTGGGGATGGGAGGGAGAAAGAGAGGGAGAGAATCATCAATGTGTGGTTGTCTCTCATGCACCCCCAGCTGGGGACCTGGGCCTCAACCCAGGCATGTGCCCTGACTTGGGAATAGATCCAGTGACCCTTTGGTTCACAGGCCAGCACTCAATCCACTGAGTCACACCAAGCAGGGCTGAGTTTTTGTTTGTAATTTAAATGTTCACATTATTTTTGCTAGCAAACCTTTGTAAAAATGAGAGATACGAAATGCAATGACCATGAATGTGGGTCCCCCTAAGGCGAACATTTCCAAATCTGTGGTTTGTATTTTGAAATTTACTAGCTCTTGTGGTTAACAGAATTAGATGGGTGATGGATCATCAAAAAGATTGTTTTCTAAGTGCAGGACTGCCACCCACAACCTCAGGAGAAACAAAAAACAAAAACAGAATACTGTTGTTGTTTAATTGAATTTGGAAAGCTGTGTTTTTCTTGGTACTGATAGGTAAATAAGAGTATATCTTGTGAGGCATATGTGATGTTAACTGGGCTCCATCTGTAGTTGTCTGGTTTTGATATTTTCCACATAAAAGGAATTAGAAAATGAATACTTTTAAAAAAGAATTTGCTCTTATCCATAGTGAAAACAATATTTTAAAGCCAGACGTTTCATCTCAAGAATGTTATCTCCTGGAGGAGTAACTCTTAGGAATAAATGTTGTCAAATCAGAGAGTTCCCTAGTTCATGACACCATCATGGAAACATATAAGTGTTTAGGTGCAAGTCAACCAACTTCCTGATCCGTAATTGTGCCCTGGTTATTAAGCCTCTCTCGTAGGAGGACAGACTGGCACTGATTGTAGTCCTCATTTTGGCAATTTTTCATTTCTGTTTTACTGTAAACTCAAATACCTGTAGCAGATTCCTTTGTGATTTTAATGTCCCTAATATTTTTGGCACTAGAATTAAATAATTTAATTCATAACCGGGCCTTTGTTCACATGTTAACTGCTCTTCCTGATCAAGTCCTTGTATTTTCAGGAAGGTTGTCGTAAGTTCCTGATGTGGTATTTCTTTGTTAAGCAGGAGATAACTTCAAGGTTGCAAGGAAAATTTATAAGTATGTTTTCAAAGCAGCTGCTACCAGATGCTGGCACCCAGAAGTCTAATGCAAAAAAGTGTATTTTTGACTAAGGAAACACGGACTTCTCTCTCAGTTCCCTGGAACTCTCCTTCTTCCTTCCTCCCCTTTAAAACTTTTCTCCTTGGTCAGGAATTTTAGTGATGGCCTTTGGACTTTAGTCCGCCACCCTCCCAGGTGGTGGGCTTCCTGAATAAAAGCAACCTTTCCTTTCCACCTAATACTTGCCTCTCCAGTGCTGGCCTTCAAGTGGCACAGGGCTGAACTTGAGTTTTTTTATTTCCATGCTTATCCTTTATAATTATTTCAACTTTCCTCATCTTTCTTAAACTGGTAGTAACTTCAACTTCACCCACCCATTTCAGTAATTGACCTTGTTGTTAGACTGGATTTTCTATACTCATCCACACTTATTTTGTTTTTTGTATTTTCCACCAGTTAGGGTAGAAAGGTATGGTTCACCATCAGAGCCATCCTTACACCTGTGTTCTGGCTCCTATCTTTTCTCTCGTTACCTAACATACATTGCGTGACAAATGTCAGTACTACATTGGGTGGTACAGGGGTCTCTTTGACAGAGAACATGTGACTTTTTACATTAAATGCAAAGAATCAGCTTACATTAGGGTATTGGTAAAAAGTTAGGATTTTACTAAGAACTTTTGGGGAAAATTGAAGGATCATTTCATGTTAAACACTGAACAGAATTTCACTCAAAAACCCAATCTGCCTAAAGTGTCTATCATGTATTCCTTGGTCTCTTTAAACAGTTGCCAATAATATGTTCCTCTCCTTTCCTTCTTATACAAGGAGCCCGGCAGTTTCTACTCCCAGGTATCCCACACTGGATCTCAAGCTTTCACTCTCTCTCTCTGTCCCTCGCTCTCTCCCTCTATCTCTCCCACTCTTTTCCATTCAGGTAAAGTGAGTTAATGTAGATTTCTCCTAAATGTATACTTGCTTCATCTCTTAAAACTCTTCTCTGCTAACTAGAAAGTCACTCTTTTGACAATAATAACTTGTGCTCAATAGTTTAAAGACTCTACTCTTACCAGAAATCATTCTCCTTAGAAGGGAATGGATAATTACAAATACCCCAAAAATAGTTCAGCTACAAAATTGTTTCATTTCAACACTGTACTAAAAACCTTTCTTTGTTTTTGTTGTTCTTTGGTTCTATCTCCACCACATTTAAACATGTTTTAGCTTCTTCCACTTTAAGGGAAAATCAAACATTGAAACCCACACCCACAGACACACATCCACTCAAGAGGCCCCAGTGCCATCTATGAAGAGGTAATTCTCTAATTCTCTCCTCTATGTGCTTAATGAACAGCTCGTATAACTCAAAATTAGAATGTCCACAATCAGATTTATCACTATTTCTCACAACTTTGACACCTAAGTAAGCGCCTGACAAATTTATTGCAGGTATCATAATCCCCTGGTATAGGGGAGACCGAAATAGTAGAAGGGAGTACATAGAGAAGCACTAGGGAATCTAGTGATAGTGAGTGAGCTCCAGGTGGTCATATGTCCAATTATTTTCTAAAAAGCATTTTCCATGGCAGTTATTTATTGGATTATTTCTATGAATATTGAATACTGAATATGGAAATATTGAAATCTATCTCTACCCAAGGTACACAGGGGCTCTGAGAAGAAGCATCTTCTGCTGTCATTATGTACAGACAAAGGACTCTGCAGAAAATGATTGGGGTGTGACTCAATTTTTAGAAGTGCTATCCCTAGATTTCAGGCAGTCTATGGATTTTGAGTCACTGGAAGTTGTCATGGATTTCGACCCACAAAATCCGTGGGGGGGACCGCCCCGATCGCGTGAATCAATCTTACCCAGAGACACGCTTGGAGATGAGAATCCGGCAGCCACCGGTCTTTCCCTCCACCTCCATCTTGGGAAAAAGACCTCGTGGGTAGCTTAGCCAGGGTTTTTATTAGAGGCTTTAGGACATATTTACATTGGATTGATTATTCATGGGATTATACAGAACAGGGGTAGGATTACTCATTAGCAGAGCATTAGGATGTAAATTCAGGTCCGGTGGCAGACAGGACCAGGGTAATATATTAAACAGGAGACAAGTAAATAGAGGGTAAGCTAGCTAGGGCTGTTAACTTTTAGGACCATAGAACATTGAGGCAGTGATTTATTAATTTAAGCTTCTGGACTTTGGAAGGAAGAGGTTCAGCAAGTCAGAGAATTTCTTAAGATACATTTTTGCCAAATTCCCATTAGAGAGTTCCCATTCCACAGACATGATCCACACTTGTCCACACAGGAATCACACGGAGCTGCACTCAAAACGTGTAAATTCCGGGACATGCATGTTTACACATGTGTGGAAAGCACTGCCACAGGAAGTCATTCCCATCTACACTCCATGAATAGAAAATGCCAGAAAATTAAAGTATAACAAATAAAAATGATACTATCCCTGCTTTTCTAGATTTCTACCAAGTGAACATCCCCAAAGTTCCTAGTCCAGAGAAATTTTATTTTCAAGCTATCTGAGAGACAGAGACTGAAGAAGGTGTTGCTATATCTTGAACTATCCTCAGAACAAGTGACATAATATAACTCTGCAAGATGTTTGACACTTTAGGAAAATATTGTGGTTTTTGAAATGAAAGATTTGTGAGAACACTGGAAAACATGGTGATACACTGCATATTCCATTAGCTCCACAGCTCTGTGCATTCCTATTATTGAAAGTGCATTAAAAAAGTCAAGAATGATAGGGCTGTGGGAAGACTATGGCAGTCTGAAGGGGATCATTATTAATAAATTGTCACAATATATATTGAATTCAGTATGCCCTGAGGTGTTTATGAGGAAGCCGCTGGTTTTTGGCACAAAGTTTGAAGAACAGATACAATTAAGTACTTATGGTTAATGACAATAAAGAAAAATGTCTTTGTTGTCTCAGAGAGTTTTATTATTTTGCATGCTTAAAGGCAATGCTTCCCAATCTTCTTTATGACATGGTATGCAAAGAAAATAATGTTTCTACGGGGACACAAATGTTAAGTTTCTTTGGATATATTCTAGTCTCTTTAAAAACATTTCTGAGCCCTGGTTGGTGTAGCTCAGTGGATTGAGCGCAGGCTGCAAACCAAAGAGTCACCGGTTCGATTCCCAATCAGGGCACATGTCTGGGTTGCAGGCTGGGTCTTCGGTGGGGGCCATGTGAGAGGCAACCACACATTGCTGTTTCTCTCCCTCTCTTTTTCCCTTCCTTCCCTTCTGTCTAAAAATAAATAAATAAAATCTTTAAAAAAAGTTTTTGAGTTGAAAGCATTGTTCAGTTTTTTAAAATATTAAGATCATTGATGCGTGATCTACATATAGTAAATTTCCCTTTTTAGTGTAAAATTCTACAAATTTTGATGAAGGCGTACCATTGTATACCAACTACCACAATCAAGACATAGAAAGTTTCATCATCCTTCAGTTCCTTATGTTCTCCTTTGTGGTTTACACTTTTCTCACCCCTGTTCTTTAAAACCCCTGATGTGCATTGTGTCTCTATTATTTTGTCTTTTCTAGAATGTCATATCAATGGAATCATACAGTATGCAAACTTTTGGATAAGACTTCTTTTACTAGGCATAATTAAATTTTAATAAATACATGTTGTTTCATACATTAGTTGTTTTTTTCTCTTTATTGCTTAGTATTTTAGTATTCTTCCAAGTTGGGAAAAAATGGCCAGACCATAGTACCCTTGCTATATTCATCGACTGAGGATTCATGGGAAGAACATAACTTCAGCTCAGATACTTTGGTAGAACAGTCATTACCCCTAGTACATACTGTGCACGCTTCACTCTTTCCTGGATTTTACTTCCCAAAGGGCATAAAGTGACACATTGCGCATTTGTGGGGAAGACTAGGTCACGTGAAAATTTCAGAGTCCTCTTTAAAGAATGAAGACTTTTCTGTTGGACTAAAAGAAAATTAAATGAGATAAATGGGTCATGTACTACACTTTGCAGTACCTAGTAGGAAGTCCACAGAACCTTACATAATGATTTTGGCCATTATTGAAGAAAACACTTAAAGAAACTCAGAGTTGAGTCTTTAACCCAAAATTGTAGAGGCTGTTTTGTAAAACTGATTCCTAGTATTGCACTGTTGGCATTTATACTCTTTGTCTATAAGAGATCATTAGTATGTAATTATTAATTGTTTCAAATCAATTATTAATAGTAAATTTTACAAATGATTATTAACCATTATTTTCCATGTCTAGTCCTTGGATCAGTGACTAAAACATTGTGCTACTATTCTCTAGTAAAACATATACATGGGGATAGAGCGTGAAGTAGGGTAGTAGTGAAGTGAGTGCCCCATTGTAAACATGCTATAAATAATGGGTATGAGTCTTGTCTCAGTTAATCTGACTGTGAGTGCTTATTTCATGAGAATCACTTGCTGGGTTTCAGGAATTTAGATATGTTACAATGCTTTCCATAGAAAAGGTCACATATAAATTCAATAGTAATATATTATAAATATTTTATAGTATACTACATATTACAGTAGATGTAATTATGTGGTTTTATGAGTCTATACAGAAAGTTTCCTAACTTATCCTGCAGTAGATGAAATGAGAAGGTAGATGAAGTGAGATTTTAAGGTAATTTAAGTGAGATTACATATATAATTTTATTACACATTTTCATATATATATATATATATATATATATATATATATAAAATTTTCCATGTCTTAAAATATTTGGAGAAGTGAAAACCACCCCATATTGTTGAAGAATAAAATGAGAAGGGTGGAGTATTTAGAGATGTGTCCAAGGAGAAACACAAACACATAAATTAAGTGTAGTATTGGAATTATATTTTTAACAGCAATGTGAAATTATTATATTTTTAAAACATCATTTATCAGTAGTATAAAATAAATATAAATTTTTCTAATGTATTTTCATCACCTTTCTTCACTACTTTATAATTAAGTGACTTGCAGTTTAAAAGAATCTTTTAATCAAAATGAAACCACTTACACTTCTTTGAGAGCACCAGAGAAGGGAGGCCTGGAGAGATTTGTCGTGATTCATAACTTCAAGAACATGGGAGAAAGAAGAAAGAAAGGGTCTTAATTTCATTGTTAAATATTACGTTCATACATTTTTTCACTTTCTTTCTTTCTAATACAAAATTTCTCCTTGATTAACCTATGAATCTTTACCTAATCTTTCCTTTCATGCAAAAGAAAATCTAAACATCATTTATTTATAAGAATGTCTAATTCATTCAACTATAACACTAAAAATCACTTTTATTTTAATTCTAAAAGATAAATCTCATTTGTGTTTACATAAATGTGTTACAGATGGGAGGGAGACCGGAGTCAAGAGGCTCTCCCCCCGCGCACTTCTTGTCCCACTCTGGAGACAAGCCGGAAACAAACACGTATAGTAGAAATGAAACAGCCTTTTCCTGTGGGAGCTGCCGGGTTGAGAGGAGTGTGCTTTCTCCTCTCAACGCCATGGCGTGTGCTCGTCCACTGATATCAGTGCACTCCGAAAAGGGGGAGTCATCTGGCAAAATGTCACTTTGTCTGCTGTGTTCAAGGCTCCCATTCGACCAGATATTGTGAACTTTGTTCACACCAACTTGCGCAAAAACAATAGACAGCCCTATGCTGTCAGTGAATTGGCAGGACACCAAACCAGTGCTGAGTCTTGGGGTACTGGTAGAGCTGTGGCCCAAATTCCCAGAGTTTGAGGTGGTGGAACTCATCATTCTGGCCAGGGTGCTTTTGGAAACATGTGTCGTGGGGGCCGCATGTTTGCACCAACCAAAACCTGGCGCCGTTGGCACCGCAGAGTGAACACAACACAGAAACGATATGCCATCTGCTCTGCCCTGGCTGCCTCGGCCTTACCAGCAGTGGTCATGTCTAAAGGTCATCGCATTGAGGAAGTTCCTGAACTTCCTTTGGTGGTTGAAGATAAAGTTGAAAGTTACAAGAAAACCAAGGAGGCTGTTTTGCTTCTTAAGAAGCTTAAGGCCTGGAATGATATTAAAAAGGTCTATGCCTCTCAGCGGATGAGAGCTGGCAAGGGCAAAATGAGAAACCGTCATCGGATCCAGCGCAGGGGACCCTGCATCATTTATAATGAGGACAACGGTATCAACAAAGCCTTCAGAAACATTCCTGGAATTACTCTGCTTAATGTAAGCAAACTGAACATTTTGAAACTTGCTCCTGGTGGTCATGTGGGCCGTTTCTGCATTTGGATTGAAAGTGCTTTCCGCAAGTTAGATGATCTGTATGGCACCTGGCGAAAAGCAGCCTCCCTCAAGAGTAACTACAACCTTCCCATGCACAAGATGCTCAATACAGACCTTAGCAGAATCTTAAAAAGTCCAGAGATCCAAAGAGCCCTCCGAGTACCACGCAAGAAGATTCATCGCAGAGTCCTGAAGAAGAACCCCCTGAAAAATCTGAGAGTCATGTTGAAGTTAAATCCATATGCGAAGACCATGTGCCGGAACACTATTCTTCACCAGGCCAGGAATCACAAGCTCCGGGTGGATAGAGCAGCAGCAGCACTAAAAGCCAAATTAGATGAGAAGGGGGTTCCAGGCAAGAAGCCTGTGGTAGGAAAGAAAGGAAAGAAGGCTGTTGGCATTAAGAAGCAGAAGCAGCCTGTGGTGGGGAAAAAGGCTGCAGCTACCAAGAAACCAGCAACTGAGAAGAAGCCTGCAGAGAAGAAACCCACCACGGAAGAAAAGAAGCCTGTGGCATAACCTTAAATTTGTTTATTCCATAAAGTATGGACAGCTAGTTTTGAATAAACATGTCAAAGGCAATGAGAAAAAAAAAAAAAAAAAAAAACAGCAAGTTTATGACACACACGAGCACAAAGCTGTGAGCAGATGCCCAGTTAGTCTAAATATCCCGTGTATAGAGAAAATGAAGTTGTTAGGAAGTTTATTAGTAAGTTTGCTCTAGACACTTGAGCCAAAACTACAAGCGGATACGTAGCTAATCCAAGTATATCAGCTATTGGTGTTCAGGAGTTATATACCTTAGCTGGCTTGTAGGTTCTCCTTCTTTCTCTCACTGGGAATAATGTACAGCTACACTGGCTTTTTCCTCAGTAAAAGCACTTTGTTTCAGTTAGTGAAATTGTTACAAAAGCTCCCTTTCCTAGCATAGGTTCTCAAGGACTAGCCCCCTCTCCTGTATGATTCCTGCTTGTGACATTCAAGACACCAGGCAATCTTAGTAAAATTATTACAGAAGCTTACAGAAACCCCTTTCTCAGCACAGCCTCAAGGACTCTCTCCTCCTCCTGTGCTATGTTGCTCGTAAGGCTCAGGGCACCCAGCAATGTTATAAAGCCAAACTCAGGGCAGCTGGGTCAATCGGTGAGACTTGTGATTCCTCTTACTTCTAGCCTCCTGTATTAAGTTCTTTGTTAGATTGTAATAGTGAGGGCCCTGCCTTTACTTCCTCTCTGGCTACTCATTCCTAGCTGCTACATAACAAACATATATTCAAGGTTAATTTTCAATACCATTTTTTCTTAGTGGTTTAAAAAATACATCAATAAGGCCCTCTGTTATGAGCCAGAAAATAATTCAAACCTACTATTTTGATGACAAATAAAATCCAAATGTAGTATTCCTCAAGAGAAGAAATCTTCAACATGTAAACATAAACATATATATATGTATATATATATATATATATATACATATATATAGTACTTAATATATAATTAAGAGGGTAAGGGAAAGAGAGAGTGAGGGAGAGGAGCATCAATGTGTGGTTGCCTCTCATGTGCCTCTCACCAAGGGCCTGGTCCACAACCCAGGCACGTGCCCTGACTGGGAATCAAAACTGTGACTGTGTGGTTCACAGGCCAGTGCTCAATCCACTGAGCCACACCAGCCAGGACCAGAGACTCCTTTGAATAACTAATAAAAGTGAAATTTTCTGTGCTTCCCCCTGATGAACATACTTTTGTTCATCAGATAGTTTACTATAATTAATTTCATTGAAAATGTATTTCCCCCACTTAGAAAAGAAAAATAATTCTCACAAAGAGTTATATCTTTCAATTTTATTTTATTTTTTAAAATATTTTATTTATTTATTTATTTTCAGAGAGAGAAGGGAGGGAGACAGAGAGGGAGAGAAACAGCAATGTTTGGTTGCCTCTCACACGGCCCTCACTGGGGACCTGGCCAGCAACCCAGGCATGTGCCCCGACTGGGAATCGAACTGGGACCCTCTGGTTCCCAGCCCACGCTCAATCCACTGAGCTACACCAGCTGGGCTCAATTTTATTTTTCATGAAAAAAATTAATTTCACTTTTAGAGAAGTAAACAAATTTTTAAAAATTCTCAGTAAAACTGAAAGTAAACTATTTCTGCACAGACATAAATTTCAAGAAAAAAGTGCTATACTTTGGTTTGAATAAAACATTGCAATTTTCAACTTCTTTTAAATGGCAAAATAAAGTAATCTTTTAATCCAGTGGGTTTTGAAATTCTACTTTATAAGTGATGGAATCTCACTCAAAGTTCCTCATTGTAACAACAAGTATCTGAAATCCTATCATTTATTTTTCCAGATAACCATAGACATGTGTCAAGAATTACTAGATTCTCAAATAATTTTGTCTTAGAAAATATTTTTCTTTGTTCATGTTAATGAGATTATATCTCATTCAGGCTGAATTATAGATGACATATTGGCAAAAATGAACCTGATTTCAATTTTAATGCCAGTTTAACAAAAGTATGATTCAAAAGAGTTCCAAGGTCTATACATTTTGACTTGCATTAAAGAAAACAAGGTTCATGAGTTTTGACTTGAACCTAAAATATAAATTCCTCCAGTATTGAGAAATTTATATAGCTGCCTACTTCTAATCTACGGTTCATGTTCCACTTTGGCCTAAAGAAAATGCAATTTTTCAGCAGCATCTATTATGGTGATTGGAAAGTGTTGAATGGAAGATGCATCTTAATTGTGAGGTCAAAAATATCTTCCAAACATTTACTGAGACTTTTTCTGTCAAATAGTTCTGACAATAGCTATTCACAAAAACAGTGAAACTTTTACCAATAGATGAATCAAACTTCTACCCCACCCTAGGATGAGACTTCAGCATTCTGTGTGCATAAAACTTTATAGTCTGTTTTTATTTCTTATCAAAGTGCTAATCTAATGCTTTTGTTCCATTGAAGTTTATAACATTTATAACAGTGGGCAAAAGTAGTTGTGTGTTTCCAAGTAACCAAAATAAAATGAAAAGTAACTGAACATAAAAGAAAGGTTTGTAGTATAGAATCAAAAGATGATTGAAATAGATGAATCATAAGAACATAAATGCAGCTGAACATCAATCACTCACTATTGAAAATAGTAACTCAAAACCCACAATTCTCTCCAATTTTTGTCTCTGCTTTCCTCTGCATTGGTTATTTGTTCCTTCACTTTTATAGGTTCATATTCCAGGAAATAAGACTGACACCTTCCAGGTTTTCAATATAATTTCCACTTGGGGAGACATTATCTAGAATCTCAGCTTCCAGAGATTATCTAACACAGCTTGGATCAGACAAATTTCATTGTGATCAATGTGGCCAGAGCCTGAGGTTATTTAACAACTTAGGAGCTTCCATAATAGTGACATAGATCAGATACTTGTACAAATAAAATTAGGAAACAGCTGGGAAGAGATTTTCATCGATGCTACTCATGATATTTTGAAATGAGTTTTAATTCTAATGGATGTCATACAGAAAAGAACAGCACACAGCAGGGCTACCTACTCTTAAAATCTGGGAAACTAAGCCTCTCAACTCTTTCCTCAGTGTTTAGAACTAGCTGTTTTTATTCTACTGAACGTTTTGTTCGATGGCAAAATTTTCTCACCATGTGGAAGTTGTAGATTGCCTTTAAAGTTTTCAAAAAAAGTAGCTTAAAAATTAGAATTTTTTCTTCACTATATCAATAGAAATGTAGCCTTAAGTTGGAAACAAGGGGAAAATAAATAATTCTTAGTTTTATCTAGTTGCCTAAAAAGGAAAACTGACATATATCTCAGTAAGAACGAGGTATACACAGTCTGGAGCAAAAGGATGTTGACAGTTATTTATGTCAAAAATAATACAACAATACAAAATAACACAGGAGTAAACTCTGTGTTTTGTCACTCACAACTGTAAACCTACTTATGCACCCAACTGTGTATATATATATTAATAATTCTTTAACAGATAGCATTAGTAATTCTTCATTAAATGGCATCACGAAAAAGAAAGCTTCGTTTCTTTGTCATTTTAATTTTGTATTAAGAAATTGTTAAACATATTTGAGTTTGAATGAGTAATATAACACACTATCCTGTGTCCATTAAACAGATTTAATAATTTTCTACGTATGTCCAATCGTATTTCATCAATATCTCTCACCTTTGTGTTTTCAAGTAAATACTAGGCATAAAACATTTTTTTATAATACTGAAATATGTATAACCACAAGGAAATAAAAAATTTAACTTAGTTTTACATGGTTGTTTGGATGAGATTCAAAAGCATTTTTATACATTGTATTTGGCTGATGAGTCTCTTACATCTTTTTTTAATTTTTGTTTTAATTTTTTGCTCCAGAAATGGTATGGGTTTCTCACATTTTGAAATTTTCATCTCTGTAACAGGAGTTACAGATAATAGATAAAGGATTTCTCTTTGGTGAGAGGAGAGCATTCTGGAATTAGATAGTGGTAATGACTATATAACTTTGTGAATAGACTAAAATCACTAAATTATACATGATTACATAATGAACTTTATGCTATGTGGGTTATGTTTTTTTCAAAAAGGAATTAAAGTTAGAATCTTTTACTGGAGTAGAATTAAGTTGTCTTCTGGACCAATGGTTTCCAAACTGGTTGATTAATGAAGTCACATGAAAAGGTTTCTGTAAAATACAGATTTTCTACACATTTTTATTTCATACACCTGAGGTGAGACTTAGGACTATTATATTTAAAAGAGATTGTTTGATTATGATTACCATTTAGGTTTCAGAACCACGAAGAAGAAATAGAAACCAAAGAAAATTGACATGCCCAAGATCAAAGAGCTAGCAGCAGCTGGAACCAGCAGCCAAACCTTCTGTTTGCTTTTTCTTGATGTTTTCATAAGGTTGAGCTGCTTCCTATTACAGGCAGCTTCAAACCAATTCAACCAACAGCCATTGCCTTGTAAGTCTCTTGTGTATCGCATGGTGACTTAGGAAAAGCCATCTAAATTAGGTTCCTTCTCACGTATCCTAGGCCAGTGATCCATCTCTTCCTGGTTTCTGCCCCTTTCCCTTCAAAATTCCTCCTCCCTTTTCTCTGGGATAAGAGAATGTGGGATTTATGTTGCAAATCTGGGCAATAATTCTGAGTAAGAGGAATTAGAGCAAAATAAATCCTCAATTTTGTTTCAACATGATAGATTTTACTATGTCATTATTGTTGTATATGTCTCTGCCTTTTTTTCTTTGCCTGCCTTCTGCCTTTTCAAGTCTTTCTTGTTCTCTCTCCCTCTCTCTCTTTCTCTTCTCTGGTCTGAGACCATGTTCATAACTCCTGAGAAGATGTCAAGCACTGCATAGTTAATATTACTATGTTCTATGTTATTAATGCCTATACAGATACTTTGTAACTAAAACAAATATGTAGTTGTATGTCTACAAAGAGAGGAAGAAATAAAGGGAAAACTCCAGGGGAATTATTAGTATGATTTTCACTTTCTGATTATTGAATTTTCGTCCTAGTTGGTCTAAAGACCACACCTGCCAGAAAACAGTCTAGCATTTGTATGCAATTAATAAAGGTATATGGGGTTATGATTTAATGGGGTGTTTAATTTAATTGCATGAGTTAATGATTGCAAAGTGCTTAAAATATGTATGACACAAAATGCTTTATAAGTTTTAGTTATTGCTACTATCCTTAGTATTTCCAAACAGATTTCCGCCTGTGGTATAAGTGAAGATATGTCTTCTGCCTCGGTTCTTGAAAGCACAAGGTTTGCTCCTCTGTGGGGTAAGTGTAGATGATTTTAGGGGATGGTAAAAAGAATTCTGGGATGGGAAACAAGAGGTGGAGGCAGGCAAGTAAGCTCAGAGAAACCAGAATATTCAATAGGCAAAGCACCAAGGACTCCCATTGTTTCCTGACAACATATGTTTTCAACTTTCCTCAGACATCCTCTTGGGAAAAAAGCAAGGAAGAGCAAGGCTATTGCAAAGACTTAGCATTTTTTTTTCTAGAGAAACTGAACATTAAACAAAAGGACTGTTTAAATTATCAAAGAAAGAAAAGGAAATCCCTGCAGTTACTTCTTTACTACTGTGTTGTGTATGATGTTTTCTTCTGAGCATCTATTATCATTTCTTCCTGTAGTTGTCTCATTTGACAATTTATATTCTCACACTCTCAATTTTTATGGGTGGACTGATTAATAGAGGCAGTCTATATTGCAAATCAGTGCATTTCTTTCCACTAGGAATAAAAATTAACAGCAGTTATGTGATTTAAGCCAGTCCAAAATTAAAGTGATATCAGTCCAAGAATAGGATATTAGCATTGTTACTAGAAAAGAAGTTGCATTTGAAATTTGCTTTGTACTTATTGAATTGAATGTGAGTGTATTTGATATTTAAGGAATTAAACTATACATATGACTTCATTTGGTAGTTTCACCTCCTACTGTATATAAGTGTTTTTGCAAAAGATGTGATCCTATTTTGTAACATTTATATTAGCAGATGATATTTTTCTCATGTCAAATTCAATGAAAAACATTTACTGGTTTAACTTGATGGTTATTCTTTCAAAATTAACGCAGCAACTTCAAATGACCTGAAGCAGCATGCTTGAACTCACAAAATCCTCTCACATGGAATTTATTTTTACCACTTTTTCATTAGTTATACATGACTAACAGTAATATACCTTTCTAGATCATAAGTGCCATTTGAACAGAGATTGTATGCTGCATTTGGTATCTTTTTGTTAAGGAATAAAATTATTTTTCCCACACAGATATGTTTAATAAACTGCATGATCTTTGTCATCCACTGGTGTCTCTGCCACCCTCTTCATTGGAAACATCAGCTGCCTTTGATAAGAATGCCAAACGGGCAGTGTTAGGGAAATTCATACAACCATTGAAATGCATTTTTAGGCCAAAGATGGAGCTGTTCCTGCCTGAGGCTCCAAGTCAACAAACTGAAACTTAGATAACTTTTTTGTTCCTGTAAATGCTCCACTGGACCAGAAACACAGTATATCCAGACAGCCAATCTCCAGCTGCCAAGATTTTGTAATGATTTTCTTGTTCAAAATAAGGTCAGATATGCAATCCCAGACAATCAATTTAAGCCAAATGCTCTTTCCTTATTTCTTGTCTTCCTCAGCAAAATGCAGCCTCCTTCCTTGCTTTGAAGTTCTCCAGACTTTTGAGAGTGGAGACTGCCCTCTTTATAAAGTGTAAAATAAAATTTTCTTTTATCAATTCAATTGTTCTCTCTGGTTATATTAAAATAATCCATTATATAATCCTGCTGTTGGCAAAAAATGTCCAAAAGTTCCATGCCACTTAGAATTTTGTGTTGCAAAATGTATCTGAGAGGGAGGTTTCCTTATGAAAAAAAAAAAAAAGAGCAGAAAAATAATCGATAGGTAGAAAATATCAGGAGTTCTAATCTGATGCATTAGGGTCCATAACCTCTACGATTTCTGATATTAAAACAAAATGAGCACCATAAGATTGCTGTCATTAGGGTATTATGATATTTCTAGAGAGACTCCACTGAGTCTAGAACTGAAGTCCAGTACCTTATCCAAATAGTAGTGCTTACGATGTTCAGATGGGGCAGTAAATGCCATTGAGTGAGAACATGTGTACTATGTGGCCATCACATTCAAAATGACTGAGCGAGTAGAGCAATGAAACTGAATCACACTGTGCACTGAGCTTGAACATTCCTCTGTGGGAATTATTTGGATAATTCAGAAGACCACAGCTATGGGCAACTGGTGATGGACAGCTTCATCATGATATGTTTCCTCATGCATCATGTCTCCTTCAGAGTGTTTTGGTGAAATATCAAATTACCCCGGTGATTCAGCACCCATATAGCTTAGATTTGGCACCCTATGACTTCTGGCTTTTTCCTAAACTAAAATCACTTTTGAAAGGGAAGAGATTTCAGACCATCAGTGAGATTCAAGAAAATACAAAAGGGAAGCTGATAGCTATTGGGAAAACTGTGTGAGGTCCCAAGGTGCCTACTTTGAAGGTGACTGAGACATCATTGTCCTATGAACAATGTTTCTTGTATCTTGTATCTTCTTCAGTAAATGTCTGCATATTTCATAGCACATGGATGGATACTTTCTGGACAGACTTCGTATATGCATGAGCCATGGCCATGAATAATAGTGTGATGACTGACTATGGGAATGGGAGCGGCGGGCTAAGGGACGCGGGACAAAGGGGGGATTGGGATCACTATAGTAGCATAAACAATAAAAAATGAACAAATATTTTTAAGATAATATGTCAGTGCATTATGTGAAGTATATTCCAGTAACACGGAAGAGTAATCACATTCACTCATTCTCTCTTAGCATAGTTTAACCTGGTTTTGTTCTCTCTCCAAACGTTAAACAGTAATTACATATGAACAAGTGTTTCAATCATAGAGTATTCATAATACCGTGTAAAGAAATATAGAATGATGGGAACTATTTGTAAGCAGCAGAGGTTTACATGTTATCTCATAGTGAAATACTCAACAGATTTCAAATATAATATAGTACACATTTCAGTAACAAAAAACCAAGTGTTGCAAAGTTTCTGGCAATGCCTTGATATCACATAACTAAAATGTTGTCTACAGTAGTTTACCAGGCACTTGGTAAGAAGTAAACAAATACTCTTTAAGACAAGAGAGTAATTTAAACAATACATAAGAAAGAACTTCTTTTCTTAAATTTGTATTTTTTATTTTTTAATCACAGTGAAAGCAACAAATTTTCAAAGTGATATATACTATGGTTGAAACTTTTTGAAAATGAAAGTCTGGTAGTGTTCTCAGTATTGTTATTCATTCCTTAAATTAATGTAATAATTATCAATAGAAACACTTAATTTTGTACAATAAAACTTAAAAGCATAACTTTCTTACTTGCTTAAACATCTTTTGAATGAAGATTTTCAGTGTGGTTTGAATCTCTTCGTTGAAAGTGTAGGAATATATATCAACTAGTCATAGAAACAACCAATATAAAAATGAAAAACAATATGTTCAATTTCAACAAAATTTGGCCAAGTTGGTAGATAAAATTAAAAGAAAAATAATGTTTATGAGGAACAGTCAATGGTGACATTTATTCATTTAGACTTGTACATATCACAAATTACCTTTCAGGTAAGGCAATGAATATTAAACTAAACAAACTTAGGACCAGAACTTCCAAAAGATTAAACCCAGGACATATGGTCACATTGATTTTATTTAAAAAGTGAGGTTCTCTGAAACAAGATAGTTTTTGTATTAACAAATAAAATCTTTTAAATGCATATTTCATCCCATTTCTTTGCAAACATTTTTTTTGTTTTTGTATCATTTAATAAAGTAGTACATTAATATAATTCTCAAATAAATGCATACACATTCATTAGGGTGCACATTCAAGTATCTAATTGATAAGAATACTTGTCCAAAATGTTTGGAGGCACATAAATCTATTCTCCTACTCCCTGGTTAGCTTAAGCAGCAGCCATGAACAGCTCACAAGCAAACGTTCCTGGAACCAGGGCAGAATGAGAGAAACTGCAGCTTATGGGATACACTGAAACACCTCTTGACATTTTTGTTATCCTCCTCATCTCTTTCCCTCTGCTTACATAAATATTTATGTCTTTCAAAACATAAATGTCACATGATTTTAACCAGTGTTTGATGAGATAAAACAGAAATTGGGATTCTAATCTAGAACATACGATTTCAAAGCCAGTGTTTCTAATGACTACGCCAATTTTCCTTTGTTTCTAGCAAAATGTATATTTCACAAATTTTGTCAAAATGCATTGTTAAGATGTCAAGAACTACGTGAAATTAAATATATTCAGAGCATTATAGTCCTATTCTTTTTTACTGTGAATGTGTTCAGTGATTCTTGATTGAGCATGATGTTGGTTGCTAATTTGTATTGATATTGATAGAAGCTATATAAATGTAGATATAATCATAGCAACAAATATTGCTTGATTTTTCAATATTTAAAGAAGGTTGACAAAAATTGGATGTTTTTATTTATATGACATTTTGTCTTTTATTTTACAGATTATAATCTTGTTCCTCAAGATTCCATTGGCTTTGTTAATTTGCCAAGTGTACTATGGAGCTATCCATATATCCACAGTATACAATTTAGTTGGTCGTGGCATATTATTATTCTTAATATACAAGTAGATCAAAGTTAATAATACTTTATAGTTTGTGTTACTTGTTATGGATGAGTCTGTGTATTTATTCTACATTCATCATCTTTTAATTTTTCTATTTACCTTGCTTATTCTTTCCCTATGTAGTGCATTTTAAATAGCATAAATATATAATTTTTATGCTTTGAATTTGAATGGACTTACCTATAAAATAACTTATCACATGGCATTTAAGTGGGGTGAGATTTTGATAATATGCTTATTTTATTCAGAGGGTATTGGACTCTCGAGGTTTCCTAAAACTTCTAAAGTTTATTTGGAAAATTCACATTTTCCTTGGAAACTAGCATATCATCTAATTATAACAATTTATTTTATAATGTTATGCAAAATTATGTCTGTTTTACTTACTTTATGTACTTAAATTTAATCATTTAAGACATTGACCGAAATATAATTAACATACCACATATTTTTCCCATTTAAAGTGAATAATTCTGTTTGGGGGTTTTTATTTATTTATTTATTTTGTATTTAGAGTTATACAACTACCACCATAATCTAATTTTGGAGCATTTTTATTTTTTATTTATTTTTCTAAGATTTTATCTATTTATATTTAGACAGAAGGGAAGGGAGGGAGAAAGAGAGCGAGAGAAACATCAATATGTGGTTGCCTCTCATGCAGCCCCCACTGGGGATCTGGCTTGCAACCCAGGCATGTGCCCTGACTGGGAATCGAACTTGCAACCCTTCAGTTTGCAGCCCGCGCTCAGTCCACTCAGCCACACCAGCCAAGGCTGGAGCATTTTTGTTAGTCTAAAAAATTCAGTATAAATTAGCCGTCATACTGATTTCCTGTTTCCACCTCCGGGCCTAGTCAATTTCTAACCTACTTATCTCAAAAATTCACCTCTGCTGACTATTTCATATAAATGCAATAATATAATTTTTGTTTTTTTATTTGTTTTTTTCATATTCATTGTATTTTCAAAGTTCATCTTTTTTGTAGCATGCATTACTTGATTCCTTTTTTATGACTGAATAATATACCATTATATGATATGTCAAAATTTGTTTATCCATTCATCAATTAATGAATATTTAAATTTTATACACTTTTTAATTTATTATTACTAATGCTGCTATGAATATTCATGTGCACGTTTTTGTATGGATGTATGTTTTCATTTCTTTTGTATATATATGCTGGATTGGAATTTTGAATTAAATTTAATTTTTGCAAGATTATACTAATGATATTAGTTGGAAAATCAACAGGAATTAATCTAGAACATTTATTGAATTCTTTCATGCTATCATATTTAAAAAAGTAATAATTTTCTTCTGCTTTTCATGAACTTTGCTGAAATTTGAAGAATAGATGTATCTTAATATATATATTTCTCACATATGAGAAATCCATATGGGTTTGTTACAAGAAAATAAGATATTGATTTTTTTCTTGTTTTTTCCAAAAAGATGCCATGAAGATAAAAATTACAGCCATGTGAGAAATTAAGAGTTGAAGCAAGGGGAATTTATACAATTTCCATGTGGAAATTATATAGCATCAAACAAAAATTAGTCAATTATCTGTGTGCTGAGTTGCAATTGATTTTAAAGTTTTAATCAGGTAACAGATATATACTAAACTGTGATCTTACTGTTGAATTCTTTTACAATTAAATATTTTAGATTTTGTTATTGAGTCATTTAGATGTATGTATAGCCATATGTATCTATCTGTCTGTCTACACACACGTATTCATTCCATTTATATACAACACACACAGAATGGAGCAAAAGTAGGTTTACAGCTGTGAGTAAACAATGCACAGTCATTACTCTTGAATTTTTATTAATTATCATATTATTTTTCCACATGAAAAACTGTAAACCTATTTTGTCCCACCCTGCATATTAATCTCTGAAATAACATGTCCAAAACAAAATAAATGATTTTTGCCTCATTACTCATTATCTTTCTCTACCTTTCTTAGCAATTTTCTTAAAATTCACCACAATGCTAAAACTTCCTTAAAAGAGAACAGTCTGAGTCACCTTGATTCTTCTTTTCCCCCTAAGGAATCCTTCATGGTCCAGCTTCAACTTATTACTCCATATCCAACTCTATTTTTTCCCACCCACCAGTTCTCAATGATAACCCATAACTGGTCTTTTCTCAAATTCCAGAGTACCATTCTTCTCTTTTTGCCTGCAATGTTTGATGGGCTTATTTTTGTTCTTCAAGAATCAGGTAGATTCCTCTTTTAATCACTAGAATTTCTCATTCTTAACCTTTTTTAATTCTTTCAGAGCACTCATCAACAGAAGGAATTAGTTTATTTTTTGTGTTTACTAGACTAAAATACGCTCTCCAATAAGGAAAAAAAGATCATGCCTTTTATATTCACCTTAAGAATTAACATTAGAAGTGATTAAATACACATTTATGGATTGAAATCATAAAATAAAAGGTCAAGTCAAGCCCTGACTGGTGTAGATCAGTGTTGGGCATCATCCTGCAGACCGAAGTTCTCAAGTTGAATTCCTAGTTGGGACACAAGCCCAGGGTGTGGGTTTGGTCTCTGATTAGGGTGCCCAGGAGAGGCAACTGACCAGTGTTTCTCTCTCACATCAATGTTTCTCTCCTTCTTTTTTTTTATTTCTCCCTGTCTCGAAAAATAAATACATAAAATCTTAGAAAAAAATCAAGTCCAGTGAGGCTTTGTCTGCTGATAATTCATAGAAGGTTTAATAAACAAATAGCATACTATCACCTTGGACTCAAAATGAATGAGAATTACTATCATCTTTTTAAATAACACATTCCTATTTCCATATAAAAGTGGAATGGAAATAAGTGTAAACTGCCGAGAAAAATATAAAGTACATTTTTGTTAATTTCATGGAATTTACAGAGGTAAAATAATTTCTTTGAAAATTAATATTGCCCTATTCTGGTGTCTCAGTTGGTTGGAGCGTCCTCCATGCACCAAACGGTCACAGGTTCGACTCCAGTCAGGGCACATACCTAGATTGCAGGTTCGATCCCCCGTCTGGGCACATGTGGAGACAACCAATAGATGTTTCTCTCTTGCATCAATGTTTCTCTCCTTTGCCCTATCTCTCTCAATCAATAAACATATCTTTAGGTGAGGATTAAAAATTAATGTTATATGAAAATTAAGGCTATGAAAATTTGTTTTTTTCTAGGCAGTGATTATGAAAGATTCATTAATGTGTCCTTAAAATGATCACATGCATTGTAGAGAGAATAGTGAATAATGACAATGCAAGACCACACATTTTTCCTAAATATGCTGACATTGTTTAAAATATTTTTGGCTCTTCTCTTTTGGGATTCCTCTCAGAGGCTACAGCACATTCTTTTGAATATTCACTGTCTTATAAAATGTTTGTCATTTAAAGGTATATTCTACTTTTGGAAACCACAGAAACCAATTTTGAGTTAAGTTCGCTAAATAAAAGAGGGACTAAGTTGTAAAATACTGCTTCAGGGAAAGAAAAATGCTATGACTAAACAATAAGACTGAACATCATGATCAGCTTACAAAATTGAATTTGAAGTAAATCGCAAGAAAGAAACTCCAAAAATTGTAATAATATTGCAATAACTTTATTGCCTTATAAATGTGAATTACATAGTTCTAACAGGTCTTTCTAAATATCTACCGCTCTTTATTATCAATATCCTGTTGAACTTCCAATACTTTCAACCTGTTAATGTCCTATGTCATCCTGACATCATCCACTTCAGCTTCGGAAACCTCTTGATGAAGTAACCATAGTCGCTTTGCCTTCTTGGCAAGACAGTGGGGTAGGAGTCCTCTGATTCAGACTGGGCTTGCAACAGAGCAAAGTTCCTTGAAGAGTCCACTTGAATCAAGAGCATCTGGTGGCCTTTGACCTGGTTTCAACATAAAGGCTAAGGGGAATTTCCATGAGGCAAGAATGACTGTAAATATTTATACACATGTTTTGAGTCTGTTTCTCTAGTAGGTTACCTGCATTGACACTGGAAAATCAGTCTGGAAAATAAAAGCCCAAATTCTAGTCAACACTTTGTGTTTGGTGTACCACAGGAGATTACTTCTCTGGGGGAAATTTCCAGTAGAGAGACAAAGCCCCTTATGGCAGCTGGAAACCACTGCCCAATCCTGTGAAACAAGGAGACCTTCTACTGTCATGTCCAAGTGGATCTCATGTTGGCATGATAGACTATGGGAAAAGCTGAGGTTCAAGACAGAACAACTATTAATATTCTTTCTTAAGGAACCTTAAGCATCTTGCTCCCTCATTTTTCAAGTGAGCTACTATAGGTCCAATGATTCTTCTAGTTTCTGCCACTAACAATTGTAAATCCCTCCCCTATTCTATGCGGTGGAGGTACACAGCTCTGCAGTCTGCAAAAAGTCAGAGCCTTTCATCAACTGAGGGCAAATCTCAGCACTAACTGTAATGGAGCAGGCTACAGTTGACTGCCAAATTAGAGAGGAACTACCCCTGCCCAGATTAGAGTGACCATCAACAGTTTCAGCTATTTTTGAGCCCATCCTGGGACACACTCTATAACCACCTCCTCATTAACTGGCAATAAAAGGAAGAAAAATATATTGCTCACACAGCCTCATAGCTTGGTCATCATTCTCACTGTTGATTGGATAGACTTCTCTCAAATCCTTCCAATTGACTCATGAAGCCTTCATCCATTCTCTTTCAGAAAGTCATGTACATCGCATCACATCCCCATTACTAAAACTGTCAAGAAATGTGCATGGTCAGAGATTTAACCCTACTCTCAAGTTACTAAGTTTAGTTTATCACAATTTTATAAGTGCTGAGAGAAGACACAAAACTCCTGGGTTGTAGAAGAAGGAAAGATTACTATTTGTAGCAAAAGTAGTAGTCAGAGACTCAGCATTGTTGCGTTGGTTCCAAGAGATATAATTTCCACAGGGCAGAGAAAAGAAAGCATTTAATACTTGAGCACACAATTGGTTGTGCTATAAGAAAGGAACATGGAGAGATTCCTAATATTTTATAAAAGGCAGGAAGCATGCCCATATTTTGCATTGGAGGAAGAAACAATCTCCAGCTTGCAAGGCAGTTGGATATAAATATGTGCCTGTCTATCTATATAATATAATATATTATATCATATATAATACATACAAAGACAATCTGAAGCAGCAAGGATACACTATATCAAACAGTAGTCTCTCAAACAGTAGCCTTGTCAACATTCCCTCCCACAGGCATTTCTAATTCTAATCACATCCAGCTTCATATTCAGCATGTTCACTGTTCATTTATCTTTTGGACTTTCATCTACCTTACTTTGCATGGTAGCCTAGTATCATAAAAGTGATTGTGCAAACTGAAACTGCACAAAATATAATTCATGTTCAATTAAAAACTACCTTGTTTCTTGGTCTTCAAAAATGTTTGTCAAAACATTAATACTGTGTTAGATTGGTTATAAATACATAAGAAAAATAGTAAAACTAATACTCATTTAGTATTGGTTAATTTCAACATTAGAAACATTGAAAATTAAAGTGTTTTATTTTGTTGTTAAAACAAAAACTATCAAGTCGTTGAACAGTACTTACCTTTTTCTCATCTAATAACTTACAATTTAGAGTGAACATTTTTTGATCTTAAGAATTTTCATATTTCAAAGTTTCAGTTAGCTTCCATTTGCTTTTTATACTTTTAATGTTATAAAATATTTTCAAGAGTTACTTTACTATGAAATTTTTTGCTCCTATCACTTCTCTAGGACACCTACATTCCTTTTAAACACAATCACTTTATTTACTTTAGTAAATTTACCTTCACTGAGTTCCTCTGGCTGCAGATCAAGACTCTCAAACGCTAGACATGTCAACACTTCCACAGGCATTTATCTTTTAATCACATCCAATTTCATATACAGCGTTTCCACTGTTTATTTTTCTGTTAGGCTTTCATCTTTGTTGCTCAGTTTCCTCTTTTGATCATCCATTTTTTATTTTATTTTTTTAAAGATTGTATTTATTTATTTTTAGAGAGAGGAGAAGGGAGGGAGAAAGAGAGGGAGAAACAGCAATGTATGGTTGCGTCTCATATGGCCCTCACTGGGGACCTGGCCTGCAACCCAGGCATGTGCCCTGACTGGGAATCGAACCGGGACCCTTTGGTTCCCAGCCCGCGCTCAATCCACTGAGCTACACCAGCCAGGGCTGATCATCCATTTAAAAAAAAAAAATATCTGTAGGTTTATTATTGGTAGGTTAGAAGACAACACAATTTCACACATGGCTGTCTGTGCATGTATGATATTAACTGAATAAATGAATAAAAGATATTCGGTGACCAGTCAGCAGCAGACTCTGAAAGACATAACATGATAGGACACCAATACACATTTGTGATTTACATAGTGATATGGAATGAAAACCTACTAGTAAAATGTGCACTTTATGCAATTACTAACAGTTAATATTACATGGTAACTGAAATCCGGGAGGGAGAGAATGTGTGTGCTCTGTCTTTACTGTCATTAGTGGACTTGAGAATTCCTCGGAAAGGCAGAGGTTACAGTAAGCCTGCCAGCCTTTTTCTCCTTATCGTGGAGTGAAGTGGCATCCCATTGACTTATTCACACCAGTTGAAAGACATGCGAGATTCTTTGCAATATACGTTAGCCACCTTGATCCCAGTTGATAGACTGAGAACCTCTGCTAAGTTATTTAATTCTCAAGAAAAATTCAGAAATAATTTCTGATGCAACATATTTACAAAATAATGTCAATTCAAGGTGCCATTTATTTTGGAATAACTTATCTTTTAAAGAACTCCAGATAATATATAATATGAAGTTTTCTTCTATGCTCTATATATTTGTGGATAAATTATAAAAATTTATTTGCTAATTGGAAACAAATGTATAGAATATTAATGTGCTTATGAAATAATTTGAATATGACATTTCCATATTTAACATGCAATATTTATTATATTTATCTCATTACCCTTTAGTGCCCTTATGCACCTCTCCCCCCGCAATCACCACAGTGCTGTCCATGCCCACGAGTCCTTTCTCTTCTTTGCTCGATCTCTCCACCCCCTCACAAGCGCCCCAGAGCTGTCAACCTGCTCTCTTTCTATGAGTCTGTCTCGGTTTTGCTTGTTAGTTCAGTTTATTTGTTATATTCTACATATACGTGAAATCACGTGGTATTTGATTTTTTTCTGACACGCTTATTTCACTTAGCATAAGGTTCTCCAGTTCCATCTATACTGTTGCAAAGGGTAAAATGTTCTTCTTTTTTTATAGCCGAGTAGTATTCCATTGTGTAAATGTCCCATAGAGAGAACTCATTCCATAGTTGTTTTATCCACTCATCTATTGATGGACACTTGGGCTGCTTCCTTATCTTGGCAATTGTAAATAACACTGCAAAGGACATTTTAATAATTTTAAAACAATTGTTTAAATTTATAAGATTTCTTTCCCTTGTAGTTTCATTTTATAGTGTCATTTCCCCTAATTATAACTGTTGTAACTTGGATCAGTTACAAAAAATGTTTATGTATAACATACATTATCACAAGCATTAATATTTAAGATAAGAAAATATTAAATAAAAATTAAAATAATTAGATTTTGGTTTTGGTATTCCAACAACTGTGTATTTTGAATGAAGGAAAGTCTAATAGTGTGTTTACTGTATATTTCATTACTTATCACAGATTACTCCATATAATTTAGTCATGATCTGATAAGAGCAAATCAAAGTAGACTTAAAAAAATAATCCCAGGTATAATGTCACCATATATCTGTTGAGATTGATATTTTGAAATAAAATATTGTCAAATATCTTCTGCAGTAAAACAAGTAAAAGAACTCCCTTACACTTTGTTTTATGAAAGATGATTTTATTCATAACTGAGCACTTTGGAAAAAATCTGTTCTTCCAACTTTAATATATATTTTTCAGAAAAATTTACTTTCAAGTATATGAAAGATTTTAAAGAGATCTCTGAATAATGATGGTAACAGTAGAAATTAAATAAACTTGATAGCTTGTATTTGTTTTATTGCTAAGATATTTTATGATTCAACAGCATTGCAGTGTTTTCCTAATTTTTGCTACAAAAGGAAAGTAAAACAACAGTTTATTGAGGCAATACTTCATACTGGCCTACTTCTGTAAATTGTCTTTAAGCTCTAGGGTATAAGGAGGAACATTCATGTTTTTAAATTGGATACAAAAGCAGTTTCTATCCCGTAGCTGTTGTAGCATAAATTGTCAAATAGAGACTATTAGAGATGTCTAAACATATTGCACTCAGCAAATTATAAATACTTTTTTTGTTGTGCTTTACCTGGGGTGAGCTTATTTAGATTTTTATTGAATATTTTAAAGATACAATGTAAGTTATTAAACATTTTCAGTTTGCAAATACATGGTTCTTGTGGTATGTGATGCAAGCTCTGTGCTTTTTCTTCAAGATTGGGTTTCTGGGAGGAAAAGGAAAGAGAAAAAAGTAGGAAGGTAAAAAGAAAGAAAGGAAGGAAGGAAGGATAGAAGGAAGGAAGGAAGGAAGAAGAAGGAAAGAAGGAAAGGATGAAAAAAGAAAGAAACCTGAATAAGGAAGAAAAATAAAATTAAGAATTAAGCAATTATACACAGTTATATTCAAGAAATATACACAGATATTACAAACATTAAAATAATGCCTTCATAATTAACCTCTATATGTAACATTCATAATTAAATACCTTAAAGATCTGCTATGGGGAATGAAGGCAGCCAGAAGATTATTTCTGACATGCTCTTTTCACTACAGATGGAAGTTCCTATTGCCATGGTTGCAATCCACTTTTTAGATAAATAGTGAAATGAAACAATCACTTGTAATGTCCCTCTCTATGTAGAAAGGCACTAATTAAAGATTTGTTCCTTTTGCATATTAAGAAAAAACAATTATTTTCATTTCTGCAGAATGCTTATTTTAATATCCATAATTTGGGAGCTAAGAGAAAGGGAGAGTTGTGGATTTTTTAACCCTAGCTTCTGTATTTTCATGTGTATGCTGAAATTACAATAAGCAAAAATTATGGTTTTGTTAGATTGGTTAATTCAGATTAAAACAAATTCAGAGGTTCTTGACCATATTTTCAGTATAATGATTAACATTACTCTTTCCTACTTATATTCAAATGCATATTTCTGTGTAATTACACAAAACCATTTGCATTCTATGTGAATTTATTTAATAACTTCTAATTGTAATGTAGGGTTTGGCCATACTAATTTAAACATTGTGTATATTGTCTTACCTACTCTAAATTGTCAATAGCACTTCCGATTTTAGTTTTTCTCTAGGTTATGAGCCACCTGAAGAATGGCAAACATAATGAGAATATGGTTGGTTTCATCACCTATTTCCAGCTAGCTTTCAACTCTGAGAAGAATGTTTGCTCTACCACTAGTAAGTATATGGCTAAGGAAAGACTTTCTCCTAGTTTGTTTTCATCTGAACTACACTCTCAATTCCAATCAGTTTTTCTCTCTCTCTCTTTGAACTTGAGACATGCAGCTCTTAAGGATTGATGGGGTGTGCTCTCTCATAATATATCAGCTATCCACAGAGGGTAAATGCCATAAAATTGCATTTGTTATAATAGTAGCACACATATTTCTGCATTTATCTTGGCTAGCTTCTCATTCTAATGTAGAGTTATTCATTCTGATGATAGTTCAATGTGAAGAATGAATGAAAAGAGTATGTGTATCTCTTCGTCATGAAACACTTATAAGTGAGTCTAAATGCAATTCCTTAAGTGTATGAAGACTCTTTCTAGAGGAAATCTCAAGCATTACACATCATACCTCACTCATTTCTCATAATAACAACTCTTTCAAATAGAGAGGCAGGTCTGTTTGCACTGGTATCAATGTATGCCTTGGGAAAGGGCAGCCTGTCACATTCAAATAGAACTTTAAAAGAAAGCACTTGAGCCCTGGCTGGTGTAGCTCAGTGGAATGAGTGTGGGCTATGAACCAAAGGATCACAAGTTTGATTCCCGGTCAGGGCAGATGCCTGGGTTGCAGGCCAGGTCCCCAGGAGGGCCACGTGAGATGCAACCACACATTGATGTTTCTCCCCATCTCTTTCTACCTACTTCTGTCTAAAAATAATTAAATAAAATATTTTTTTCTAAAAAAAGCACTTGAATGTTACAATGCCTGCTCATGCTTGGGATTTTGATGGTTGTAGATTACCTCTATTAAAGGTAATATTTTTGATGGTTGTAGATGTCCATGTTACTGGCGTAAGTTTTATTCTTAGGTGATTTCAATCTAAAAGAATTCAAAAATGAAATGTTTTAAAGCTTGTGCCCTTTGTGTAAAATATAGCTTTTTATTCCAACTATATCAACTTTAGTTTTGTTTATATTTAAATTTCTAGTAGATAAAGGGAAGTCTTTTAGGAAAGGTTGTGCCTTAGTGATGATAGTGAATCACCCTATTTCTCTGTTTCCATACCTTCACAGTGAGCTGAAGAGCCACCGTTTCTATGAAGCTTTTTCTGAAAAGTAAGCCCATTCATTTCTCTCTTTTCCTCACTCTATCTCTTTTAAAATAATTTCCTTCATAGCCCTGGCTGGTGTAGCTCAGTGGATTGAGCGCGGGCTGGGAACCAGAGAGTCCCAGTTCAATTCCTCGTCAGGGCACATGCCTGGGTTGCTGGCCGGGTCCCCAGTGAGGGCCTTGTGAGAGGCAACCATACATTGCTGTTTCTCTCCCTCTCTGTTGCCCTCCCTTCCTCTCTCTCTAAAATAAATAAATAAAAATAAAAAATAAAATAAAATAAAATAATTTCCTTCAAGTAATCAAAGTTTGTAATCATTCTTTACTGATACCAGACATACCCAAGAAAAATTAACTAAAGGGTTCATAAACATTTTTTCTCTCTCTTTGAAAGTAGATGTAACATTTTGCATTTAGAGAACATGTATTCTAATGACTTCTTACAGTGGCAGTGAAGAAAACAAGAACGTGTTTAAAATTTAGAATCTGTTCTTGAGTCCAGGGTCTAAAAGTACGTAAATGCAAATTATTATAGTATTATTTAAATAGGTGTTAGGCAAACAACAACAATAAACTTCAGTGAGCTTAAAGGTGCCCTTAGCCATTGTTTTAGGCAGCTAAGGCAACCATAACATGACATCCCAGATTGGAAGGCCTAAACAACAGAAATATATTTTCTCACAGTTCTGGAGGTAGATGTGCAAGATCAGGGTCCCAGCAAAGTTAGTTTCTGGTGAGGTTTCACTATCCCTGCTATGCAGACTACCAGCACCTTCTAATTGTGTCCTCACATGTGGAGAGAGATCTCTGGTGTTTCTCCTTCTTGTGACACCAGTCCTATTGCATGAGGGCCCCACCTTATAACCTTATTTATCTTTAATTATTTCTTTACAGGCCATATATCCAATACACTCACTTTGGCGGTTAGAGTTCCAACATATTAAACTTTGAGAAAACAAAATTACTGAATATGTTATTATCGAAACTCAATTCTAAACCAAGTTAATGCTGGACTATTAAACAAGACCCAAATAGAAAAATATATGTCTGATTTATGAAATGTGTCTCCTTAAGTCACATAACCTAGGAGAGTTGACAATAAGCACCTGTAATTTAGCGTACAATTGCATTAGGAAAATGGGAATCCAGTTTGTTCTTGTGACAACAAGGAATTAAGGGTAGTCTCATACGCATTCTGAGTCCCCATCACAGACTTACCCTGCAGCATTACATCTATTCTGTTAGGTAGACATCCTTCAAATCATCCCCTGTCTTCTGGCTTTCAACAGAATATCATATGAGGACCTAAACAGCCAAGCAAAGATTTCTTAATATTGCCTTTATAAGATGACACATGTATCCTGTGTATGAAGAGGTTGAGATAGAGTGATTGGTACAATTTTGTTTTTTTCTTCTTTCTTTCTTTCTTTCTCTCTTTCTTTCTTTCTTTCTTTCTTTCTTTCTTCTTTCTTTCTTTTTTTCTTTTTTTTTTGTCCAACTTTCCCCTCTTTTAGCCACCTGGTTTAAAAGAATGCTTACCCTGTCATAACAGTGTGTGTGGGTGTGTTAGGAGGAACAGAAAAAAGAAAGAAGTCTAAGTTTTCTTAGGGGAACCAAGTATGTCACCTGCTACCATGAACCAGGGACATGGACAGTGATGATAGAAGGAGGTTTAGAAGCTGCAGCTCTGAGGCTTCACTCTACTGCTCACAAGTTTTGCTATCTCAGTTTCACACCTGCAAAAGAAGAATGTCATGTAAAAACCTCACTAGATTGTTTTGAGGAGTAAACATGATGTCCATAATATAGTAGCTTGCACCTGATACAGACAATAAAGATTGCTGGTATCCTTCCTCAGTGCTATTATTCTGTACCAGAGTTTCATCTTAGGATTGTTCTCTAGAGTAGGAGTGTCTCTAGGGACATGGTTGAAAAATTTGCATTATACTTGACTCATCATAATTTAGTACTCTAAATGTAGTAATTATGTAAAAGCAAACAAATAAGCATCACATGCTTATTGATTGCACTTTAGGAAAAATTATTGCTCATATTTTTTTAATGGAATTCACATAGTAGTGAGTTTTCTGAGAGAGTGATAACAGTCCCACAGTAAAACTTGGTTTAAAAAGAATTCTAAGTAATAGTATGAAATAAATGCAATGAATCACTGCTGAATCTGTCTTATCAATGGAAATATTCTTTATTTCAGGATCTAATTTCAGATATCAGCTCTGTCATTGGGATTGGCATTGTAAGTGGAGAGAAAAACAAGTCTTCAAATATTTACATATTAATTTATTCTGAAGTTAATACTGAAGGATGTATATCCCAATCTTTAAATGAACTCTTCTTAAGTGTTTACGGGTTCCTTGATTCCTTCCCCCTAAATTCTTGTCTGCCATTTGACATAATATGAAGAAATAACATCGATTGTTTGATGGGTTTAAGTGCTGCATTACTAGTGAAAAATTTTGGCTGCATTAAGAGCTTCTCCTGCACGGATTATAATATACTTATAGTAATTTTCAGGTTGGTTGACAATTTGAAGTGCTTTGCTGAATTTGAAAATTATTACATACCTTTGTGTATTTTTTCTTCCACTTCAGTAAGCCCAAAGCAATTGCCAGAAGCACGCAACCCTGACAAAATTATAAAAATGAGTTGAGTTTTCTTGGTTACTTATCAAGAATAACTTTTCTCTCCACCTAGTTATGCCATTTCCCAGGTGCCCAATATTTAATTTCCTGAAGCCTCCCTCCTGAGGTTAACGTTTGGAGGCTGATCAGGCCCTCATCTCCTAGACATCGCTTTCTTCTCTGCATATTAACATGGTGTTTAAGAGCATGGACTGAGAGAAAAATGTATCTAAATCCCAACGGTAATCCTACTAGTTATGTATCCTTGGTAAGGCTTAGTTTTTCTGTTTGTAAAATGTATTAATAGTTATGTCAGTAGGGATTAATGTACTTATTCACCTAAAAAGCTTAAAATAATATTAAGAAAGAGTAATACTCAAAAAAAAAAAGCTGTCAGCAAGAGTGGAATGAGGAACTCTGCCAAACTTCTCCCATAGAAATAACCATAGCTGATGAGTATTATAAAATATGACAACTATTTACAGTCATTAAAAATTGTCTCAGGGACATAAAGAAAATAAGGAAATAGAGTAACGTGATGTAAGCAACCCATACTGTCCTCTCATTCCATATAGCACTAAGCACTCTCTGTTTTTCTGTCCTACCCACTTGTATATCTCATCCTCTTGAGTGTAAACTTTTAAGACCCAGGGACTGTGAATGTGTGCATGGCACTCAATAAACCTGCATTGACTATATGAATAAATAAAAAAGAAAGAAATGTGGGACACATAGTATGGTTTTAAAAGCTAAACTATAAAATTAATGTTAAAGAACAGTGCTTTGAACTCAATATCTGATAGTTGGCTTGCCTCTGTTTCATTTATCATTCTTTCAACAAATAGTGAAAGACAATCAAAACTTGAGACACCCCAATTAACTCAAGTTATTTGAGAAGGATCTTTCTAGGTATACAAATATTAAGCAGGTGTTTCACATAATTCAGGGTACATCAGAATGACTTTTTGCCAAAACATAGATCACTGTGACCTCACTACCAGATTTTCTGATTCAATAGGTCTTGATGCCAAAGAGTTCATTTTGAAGAAATTTACAGATAATGGCAGAAATGCTGAGTTGCGAAACACTTCAAGAAATACTGAATTAGAATTATTTCTCCATTATTTTAATCTTTTTTCTTATTAGCTAAATTTAGCAACTATAAATATACAATTTCCAATGTTTCATGAAAAATAATAAGCCACAGATGAGTGAATATATTAACATGAGGGGAAGAAGCATACTACAGTGAAAAGAGCGCAGGATGTGGTTCTAGGAAAAACTAACTTTGGTTTCTGGCTCCATATCTTACTTGCTCTTGGCCTTAAACACATCACTGACATCTGGGTGGATGGTGCATACAGTACTTAGTTAACAGTAACACTATGAGAGAGTGGTTGAAAACAGTATTTTGTATGGTCTTGACTTGCTTTTTTCCAATCAACGTTGATGTTCAGTATCTTTTACTATGTTTGTTGGTCATATCTGTTTTATCTTTTGTAAAATGCTTATTTTTCTAGCTCATTTTTAAAAAATACTTACTGATTTTAGAGAGAGAAGAGGGGAGAAAATGAAGAGAAACATTGATGTGAGAGAGAAACACCAATCATTTGCCTCCTATACATGCCCTGACCGGGAATCAAACTCCTAACATTTTGGTGTGCCGGATGATGCTCCAGCTGAGCCACACTGGCCATTTTTGTATTGAGTAATTTGTTCACTTTAATTGACTTGTGTTATTTATATATTTTGACATATAAGCTATAAATATTTAGTTTGTTACTTGCCATTTTTACTTTCAAAAATGTTACTTTTGATATAAAACAGTTTTCTATTTAATTTAAGAAAGCATTCATCTAGTAGAATAGATCTGTTTATGCCTTGTTCAAGAACTCTTTCCATACCCAAAAGTTTACACACATGTGTGTGTGTATACATACATACATACATATATATATATATATGTATATATGCCTATATTTTAAAGTTTTCAAGTTTAGTTTATATCATTTGTCCATATAATCTGCCTAGGTTAATTTTGTGTAATGTGAGGAACAGATTAATATGTCATTTTTTCCACATGTATAACCAATTTCAAAAATCAATTTTGATGAATAGTTTCTACCTTTCCCATTTGATTGTTTTTCTAATTAAAAATAAAAGCAAATGAATGAAACAAACAAATTCCTAGGTTCTGGGTTTAAACCTCGTTTACATGTGGATACCATTTCACATAAATAGACATACTCTGATCATTTTAAAAAATCCCATGCCCTTTTTCAGGAACCATCTTCAATGTAACTTAGAATGGGAAAAGTCTGCATGTCCATAGGTGTTATTTTCCAGCTTAAACAAAATTCTATCAATTCTTTTAACAGTGAGATAAGAAATTCAAGGTAAGGCACTTGCATATCAAATTATAAAGTAGGGTACAGGATGGTTAATTCTCAAATAGAAATATTGGCATATAATAACATTATAGTATATTTTTGCAAGTGGGTATTAAACACATAGTTAATTGTCCATTTATACCATGCAGGAATGTTATACAAGTACCCATGTGACAGTTCACGTGGAATATTTCAGCCTCAGAAGTGACCGAGTAACTCTTTCCTTTGTTCTAGGACACTGAAGACAATATTAAGGATATTTTTTAACTTTTTTAAATTGTTGTTCAAGTACAGCTGTCTCCATTTCCTGTCCCCTACCATAATAACATTATGACTTTTAATGTGTTTTTATTTTTAGGCACTATTCAAACTGTTACACACGCATGATCTCAGTTTATTCTCATAACGTGCAATAGAGAGGGTTTATTATAGTGCAAAATTTGCACAGGAAGAGTAGATGGATTATGTAAATTACCTACATTATATAGGTCATATTTGAAGTAACAAACCTAATTCTTTATTATTCAAAAGTATGCAATCTTTCCCCTCAAGTGAAATTATTTTTCTATTAACCCTAAAGTATTTTGATTGTTTCCTTGTCCTATATTCTCTTTCACTGTTATTGGGTTTTCCCACTGCAGCTGAGTGAACAGATTTATGCTCAGGCCGGACCCCTTTTCTGTGTGGGTTCTTTGTTAGGTCCCAGCACTCTTTTCTTTTAACACGTTGCTAAGAATAAACCACAAAAATAGAAGGTAGGATGCTTGAATGCAAAGTTACAAAAGAAGATCTAGTATCAAAGAAAAGATATTGATTTCCAGTATTCAACCCAGATCTTAAATATGATGTCTTTTTAAATGTTCATTTTAATAGAGAAGCTGAAAAATATATAGGTCTAGACATGAGGAACAATGTAGCAAATGTATTGTACTATATAATTTTCACCAAGAATATATTTAAAAGAAAACTTTACCTGATCTTCCTATCATGGAATTTACTTTACTTTTAGAAAAAGTTTTTGAAAGGCTTATAGATTTTCAAACTATATGTATATATATACGGTTTTTGTGCAATAATAACTGGATAAGAATAAAGATGCAATTTCAACATTAAAATGTGACTACTAAGATAAAGAAATAATTTTCTCCAGATGCCACCATGCATCAGTAGCGCATCACTTCCTGTAGGGCATGGATCCTTTCCGACTGTTTGCACACCAATGCATGGCAATGCCCTGGCTTGTAGATCTGGGTCCCCGACTTCCAGGCCGCAGGTCGGTACCAGTCAGGGCCTGTTATAAACTGGGTTGCACAGCAGGAGGTGACCTTTAACGTAATGTGCTTGTTCATCCTCAAAACATCCCACCTCCACCCCTGGTTGTGGAAAAATTGTCTTCCACGAAACCGATCCCTGATGCCAAAAAGATTGGGGACCACTGTTGTAGATTCTGTCTTGGATGCCTCCATGTGCTATGACTGACTTCAAATTCCCTGGCAGTGTCATCAGTGTTGTCTGACAGAAGGTTGGCTGAGGCAATCATCACCTGGAAGGAAGTAGGTGAAGCTGCCTAACAGATACCTTGTCAGGCCTCTGGGCTGAATCAGAAGAAGACGTATGAAGAATTGACACTGAACTGGTGTCTGGGCACTGGTTTGGCACAGCAAATTATTGCTATGACTATTTAGATTTATTCAGATATTAAAATGAGAAGCGTTTCACTGTTTCTCACACATACTAATACTTTTGTGAAAGGGAAAATAATTTATGTATGAACATAATAGCTTCTTCTCCCACAGCTTCCCATCCTCACCCAGTGCCTTAAGATTATTTTTCAATGCCCAATAGGTATTCAAATATATAAATAATTTCTCATATGTGTGGAAAACAGGATAAGAAATGGATTTCTGTAGGGCAATGAAGTATTTTTTGTTAAGTTTGAGTATATAATAGATTATGTCTGTGGGGTAATAAAAATATTTTAGTTATATTTGAAATTAATATTGAAAAAGGTGCCTGATGATATACCAACAGATTACTATTTTAAATATTCCTTCTTAACTCCACTGAATAATAGCTATCCAACTGCATCTTAATGATCAAGGTTAATTATTTCTGCCAGTATGGTAACACTTTCCATTGCCTTTTTTTCTCTTGTCAAGAAAAGACTAGAAGTTTCTAGATTGTTTGCCGTAGTTTAAATCTGAGTAAGACACTTATTCTTTACCCAGCAGAAGTGATCTTCCTTGGGGAACCAGAGTCTTAGCACCACATTCATAGCACCTAAAATTTTGTATTAGAGGACCAAAGTTCCCCAAATTGGTCACTATGGGGCCCATTTGTCATCCACCCCTAGTTTCTCAATTCATGTACTCTGAGGGCCGACTGTTTCTGAGCACTGGAGTATGTGATATCAGCAATGGGTTCAATGTGAAGATATATGCCCTGTGCCCCTCCTCTGTGGTGACGTGGGTTACCTGATATGATATAATATTACATGAAATTGTATCACAATGAGTCACTCTACCTCCTGAGATACAAGTGCTGGATGAAGGTCTGAAAGCTGGAAAGCCAGAACCAAACCTAGAATACGCATCAATTCAGGTCAAGATGGATCACTGCCATTCCTGGATGGGAAGGATCTGATGCAATCAACGTCACACCATACGGGTGTCTGCTCCTGACAAAGGGTCATGCTGTATTTGGGCTGCAGAATATCAATTGACAGATGGAAAATTGGACTGTAATTATAGTAGCCATTTTGACTTTGGTGAGTGGGAACCCATGTTGCTGGGCCCACACATAGTCGGTGGCCCACCCCCACCATGGCTCCTCTCTTTGTGTGCTCACTGAGGTAGTACTGTGGTGGCTGGTAACAGGGGCTAGACGATATCAACTGGTTCAGCCACTCTGTGTATTTGAGTATTTAGTTTAGATAACACTGGGTGGTCTGTGCCAGGCATTGCTATACAAACCAAATTCTTCACACTTTGTACCCAGTCCCATTGGTCCATACTTACACCAAAGATTTCTCTGTCACCCCGATTCCAGGTCTATTTTCAAAGCTGCTGACCAATTAGCCAATTCACTTGCCATTGCTTCTACACAAAAATGCAGGTAATCTGGATTCCCATTTGAACCTCAGACTTTGGGAGACTATTCCCTCATCACCACAGCCATGGTGAAGGGGGCTTTACTTCAGCAACAGTCCATTTTTAGAATGTACCTACATACCAAATTAACTCCTCCTTAAATATACCCACCCAGCCTTTTCCTCCTCTGTCAGCTGATCGCACAGGTGGTACCAGGTAGTCGTGCCTGTGAACTGAGGGTGAGGCATGTGTGCTGTAGCAATGGATGGGCTTGGAACTGCCTTTTGGCCCTGCTGTTTCCTGATCACAGATGTACCTTTTCCGTTTTATTATGCATTGTTACTGGATCTGTATGGCCATATAACATGATGAATAAGCCTTAAAGAACCCAGGTTGTTGTGGACTGCCCCTCAAAATTTATTTCGAATGTCCAGAAAGATAATGCCACACATACACCAAGAGACTGTGAAAACTTTATTACTCATAGGATGAGGCTTTCTGTAGAGATTAGAGAGGCTCTCCAGCAGGTTGAAAAATGGATCGGGAGAGAGAGAGAGCGAGAGAGTAAAGGGCCTAGACTGGAGTTTTGACTCTGGTTGAGGGACGGGGCCAGGATAAGGGTTCCTGCTAATGTCAAAAGAGGGAGAACCTGGGCTTTTCTATAAGCTTGCCAAAATACAAGACGCATGGGAAGAATGATAGGGGTGAGGCTTAAAAACTGTCAGCAAACAACAACAAAAAATGAAGTCAGACTCCTTATTATACAGGTCATTATGGGGAGTGACGGCTCCATGGCCATTTTATGTCTTGTGGCCCAGCAGCATGAAAAAGGAACTCTGTTTCAAATAGTGTACTGGCTTTATTTCTTGGACATTGGATCAGAAAATGTCCTTGCTCAAAACCCTAAAGGCTTATATTCTCCTGTTGGGGCTTTCTATAAACCTGACCCAGGGCCCAGTATTCCCATGGGTACTTTAGTATTGTAGGGTGTGTGGTGTCATACGGTCCATGTGACTTAGCTGCTTTACACCTCAGCCTGAACCTGCTGCAAAGACCTTTTCTATCTTTGGGCATCATTTAAAACGAATGGCATTTTGTGTGACAACTAATGGATTGAAATAATGTCTCCCAATATGAAATATATAACTTCCATATTTTAAGAAGTCTACAAAGTTTTATGATTCCTTCTTCATGTAGTAAAGTGTGAGATGAAATAGTGTGTTAATTGTTTGGCATATGATTCACAGACCCCCAAACATGGAGACATACCACTAGAACCCCCAAAATTCACTTCCGTGAGGGTTGTGAATCTTAATAAAATTTATCTACTATCTTTTAGAGCACCAAGTGTTATAATGGCCCTAATCATACTTGCCGGTTTTTACTTATCTAGTCTGATTAACTTAATATCATTAATATTAACAGGATAATTAACCTAACCTTTGGGCATAAACGTAATATGTGTAATTATCCTTTCCACATAAATGCAAGCTGCTTTTGATTTTCTTTATTAATAGGGAGTAAATTACAAAATTAATGGCTGCAGATCATATTCCTGAGGCTGTGTTAGTTTCTTTAAGAAACATATCCCATCAAACACACAATGTTGAAATTATTATTTGGTAAAGATGACATAAACTACTATTATCTGCCAGGGTCTATATGAGAAGTTGATACAAATGTCACTGTCCACTGTGTTATCTCTGTGGCATAATTAACTGAGCTATCTAATGCCTGAAAAATCAAGTTTTAGCTAACAATATGAAATTAATGACCACAAGCCTGGTTGCTATGCATCCTACCCATTCTCTATTTCTTTACCAACGTTTTGCATTGTGACAATAATCCATCAGTGCTAAGACATCCAGAAGCAATGAGAAGGCAGCTAGGAGGGCTGTGTGGGCCATTTATATTGACTTTAACAAAAACAAACTCTGAAATCTCAAACTGTGTGTTCCCCGTCTCCAATAGGCATATGTTTTTTAGATAAATAAACACATTTCCTTCCACAAGAAAGAATGTACCTTCTTCCATCCTCTTTTTTGAACCTGAACTTTAGAAGAATCACCTGGCAAAGAGACACCACAGGGAAAAGGGCATGAGCATAGTTAACAAATAAGACTAGATTCAAATTCCAGTTCAATCACTTGCTGGATAAGCAATATTAGGCAAATGGTGAAATCTCTATGAATTTCTCCACGTAGAGATGACAATGAATTGGTTACAGTGTGTCCGAGTGCACTAATATAACACATGGAAATCAGTTGGTACAAAGCAATTTCCTAGTTGCTTGAATTTAAGCACCTTAGAGGTCTACTGTTTAAAATTTGAACTAGAACTCAAAAGTTGAATAATAATTTTTTTTCACAATCTTTTATATTAATCAGTATCACATGGCAATTCTTTTGATATAAACAAGCATGTATTGGTAATCTTTTACTATCCCAGGAACTTATGTCTAAGACTTAAGAACCTCCTTAAAAATGGTGTAATTTACAAAAGGCAACCCTTTTGTCTACATTTCAGTTTTCAAACCTTTTTTGCTTTTTGTCAATGCCAGCAGGCACAAGTCAAGGCAGAGCTTCCTCCTGCAGTCATTGCAGAGATCTTACTTCACAGTTGTTGACTAATCTAATTGCCAGTAAATTTTGTTATTTTAGAACTCAATCTGCTTCACACAATTTCTAACCCATAATCCTAGTTTGACTCTCCACAGTCAAGTTACTTGCTCATACAATTTGCTCACGTTGAATATTTCAAGAAGAATCGTTTATTCTGTATTTTCTGTTTTCCAGATGTTGCTTCTGGAGAAACCCTATTTGAACAAACATCTATGGAAGATTACAGGATGAAATGTTCTCCATCCTTCTATTAGCTATGCTCCCAACGACTGTGGTGAGGTCAATCAGTACTCCCCTTGTGTTTGTCATCAATACGAACATGCAAACCAGGTGTGCAATGCTATTGCAGATGTGAATGTACTATTATAAAATAATAGGTTGGAAGCTTCCTATCATAAAAATAGAAATAAATTAAATTTAAACTAGAATGTACTTTTGAAAATATTAGGCCTTTTTGCAGAGGAAATCATCAGACCCAAACGCATTAAAACAAAATTGGATAAAAACAGGTATTTCTGTTATCAGTTTCCCTGTAAAGGAGCTGTGGATAACTTTAAATGGATTCCCCTGCTTTCAGGTCCAATATCTGAGCATTTACATTATGTTTTGTCTCACATTAGCCTAAACTCTTTTACAGAGTGTGCTGGTGATAAAACACAAATGATATCAATTTAAAAAATGTACCTTCTGAACGAGGACTTCAATAGGAGAGAGTGCATTTTAAGTGGAGCTCATCAAAACTTCATAAATTGTGTGTTTATGTGATGCTTTATTGAAAATAAAATACATCTGAGAATAGTAATTCAGACTAGACTTCTTTTTGGATTGGGGTTATACAATTTTAATAGTCTTAGATCCACACTTTAAAATAATCTTTAGCTAATAAAGTGTGTATGCATGTCACTGTGTGTGTACTTACACAAACATATAATTTGTATGAGTGTGATAATCAGTAGGTCCTCATCTATACTGCTTTGGTATTCATAAGTTAGGAAATTAGTTTTTGCTAGAAGAACACATGCATAGAAAAGAAGGTTGAAACGTTTGCTTATGTTAAAAATATTACCAAGGACAGTACTTACAGCCATTATGACATATGTATATCATGTTATGAAATAATTTACCAGAGTCTCTTAAATATAAGTTCTAGTTAAGAATAGATAGACTTCATAGAAGACCAGCCCTCTCTCTCCTCTGGAAGGGAGTAAGCCCTGCTAGAAAAACTATTTCCGGGTATCTATGAAGGTTAACAGAAGCAGCAGTTTCCTAAGTAGGAAAGATGTCCTCATGGTGTACCAAGTTAAATACAAGAGATAATTGTGAAAGAATTAGTTTTTCATTTCCCTAAATTGAAGATGTCCAGTGGCCCATCCAAATTCCTACTTTTTTTTAACACTTTAATATCTAACGTAGAGATTTTATTCAAGGATTCTTTCAGTTGCTATATATACTCAGCTTCTCAGATTCACTTTGAATCAACTATGCTATATTGCTGATTCCTTCATTAATGTGTTAAAAAATATTAGGCATATCTTAATTTTAAAAAAACAGTTCTATTCTGTCAGTTTGGGGCATTCATTGAAGTCATAGTAAAAAGAACAAGAGTAACTTATAGTATTTAATTTTCCTCAAAGCAAATGATGTTTACTATATATAAAAAAAAACTTTCTCATGTAGTTGAGTTTGTCGTAATTGAAGAGAACTATTTGTGCAAAGGGGTGTGCTTCGAAACCTTAAATCAATACACACACTTCACCAACTTCTTATTCTCCTTAACATCTTTTCTTTCCCTCCACAAAAGTAAAAAAACACATCAAAATTTCATAAAATGTTTAGTCTTTTCTATCACTCTTAAAATTGAATTGCAAAATATGTCTCTTAAACTCTCATTTTTCTAATTTTATATACAAATGGCTTTCATTATACTTATAAACTGCAGATGTTTACATAGGATGAGCTATATCTATAAAATCATGGCATTTCTCCCACTGCTAGAAATTGTAAGTCATGATCCCTGTTAATCCAATATATTTGTATTTGCCAACTTGACTACATTTCTGTCTCCTTGCTCTCCCTTTCTAAACTCATTATACTCAAACCTATACATAAATACATGTTAAAGATATCATTGTCAAACAGAGAAAAGAACAAGTTAGCCATTAAGGTTGAATACATAGCTCAGCAGTTGACAAAATAACTAGAGAAACAATTTAGTTGTCTTAGAATAATGATATCAACCATTTTGACCTACTAATTTCTTATAACACTTCACCTCATAATTTCATCATGCACATTTTTTTTTGAATTCACATAGTAGACTTACCACGATAGACCATGTACTGTGTCAAAAAACAAACAAAAAGGTCTCAATGTATTTTAAATTATTTAAATCATACAAAAGATTGTGCTAGACCAGAAGGACATCAAATTAGAACCATGACAAATCTATATATTAAATACCAACTAGGTTGGTAGATAGATAGATACAAATAACAATTTTTATTAAGGAAAATCTCAATTTCATAGAGATATAACACACTTTTTAAAATATTTTTTTATTTATTTAGTTTTAGAGAGAAAGGAGGGGAGGGAGAAGGAAGGAGAGAAATACCATTGTGTGGTTGCTTCCCATATGTCCCCCACTGGGAACTTGGTCTGCAACCCAGGCATGTGCCCTGACTGGGAATCGAACCGGTGACCCCTTGGTTCTCAGGCCAGCACTCAATTCACTGAGCTACACCAGCCAGGACTATAACACACTCCTAAATAGCCTATATGCCAAACAAGATTCTCAAAAGAAATTAGAAGATATTTTAAACAAAACATTAATGAAAACATAAGACACAATTTATGAGGTGTAGCTAAAACTTATTGTGCTTTATAACAATCCAAGGAAAAACAGAGACACACAATACTGACTCACTTTGAATAACACTCCATTCTTTTTGGACTCTTGACTTCTTAAGATGTGGCTATCTTAGAAGATCACTAATGTATTCATTAATATATATATTTCTAGGTTTTTTAGTTTTCAAAAGTAATCTGTTTGCTAACAACCACTGCGTCATACACAGAAATGGAAGTACTGAACATCCATCTTTGATATCTAGAGTTAGGAGACTGAAGTGACACTAACAATTGTGCCAAAGGCTAAACTAAGATCTTATTCAGTTATCTCAAATGTTAGCACAATTCAAAAATCTTGCAAACATCAAAAAAGCTAGATCTCTTGATCGTGATAACTCTGATTTAGGATTAGAATTTAATTTTCTTGGGAGATAAATAATTTCTTTATAAAGCTGCCCAGGAATACTATTGTCATTGAATTTTACTTCAGCTTTTCAAATGTAAGTATTGGTTTCTATGTAACATTTGCCAATAGAACCTTGAATAACAGAAGATATCTTAATTTAAATGTAAGACATTATTTTATAATCATATCAGAGTTAGTGAAGTTTCTTACAAGTTAATTAATTTGTTATACAAATGTCTCAGTTTGATTTAATAAAAATAATGGTTTTCTAATGCCGTTGCTGTAATTAACCATAAAAACCAATTAAGAAAATGAATTGAAGAGTAACTGAAATTCAACTTCCAGTAGAACCAATAAAAGCAACAAGCTTATAAAAATATGGAATAAAATATTAGTTCCATAATGGTAACTCTGTCATCAAATAAAATATATGCTTGTTAAAATATTAATCTGAATTACTATTGTAGTTTATCTATTTTAAGCAGCTTTAATTATCATTTTTAATATTTTCCTGGCAATAGATGCACCAATTTCTTTGTTATAATTAAACAACTGTGAAAATATGCTTGAGTTTTGTATAGCATCTCAAGTAACTATAGTTTAATCAGAGCTCATGTATGATAGGAAGGGAGAAATCGAGCAAGGCCCATTTGTTCAAAGTCCGGTCTGTGTCCCATTGCTAAACATTTACCAAACATTGGCATTTCCATCTCCAAGTGAATCGCCTTACTGTCCTTTGAAATCCCAAACTACAACCCTCCTTTTCTTCATAGATTCAGAATGCCATATAAACATCAACTGCCCAATGCTTCTTTGGGTCTCATATCTTAAGATATCTCTGGCACGTATTGTACATTCATAATAAACTTTATACATTTTCTCCCATCACTCTGTCTCTGTTAATTTGACTATTAGCCTAGCAAAGAAAACTTAGAAGGGGAGAAGGAATTTTTTCTTTGTTCTCCCACACAACAAAGAATTGTTAGACCCAAGATTTATTCCATCCCCTTACACACAGTGAGTTAAAGAAAGCATGGATGGAACTGGAGAGCTTTTTGCTAAGTTGAAATAAGCCAGGCAGTGAGGGACAAACACCATACGATCTCACCTTTAACTGGAATATAATCAACAAAAGATAAAAACAAATAAAATATAACCAGAGTCATTGAAATTAAGAACAATCTGACAGTAACCAGAGGGGAGGGGGGTGGGATAATGGGCAGAAGGGTTTTCAGGAACAACTATAAAGGACCATGGACAAAACCAAGGGTGGGGTGGAAGCGAGGGAGGGAGGTAGGCTTGGCTGGGGTGGGGAGAATGGTGGGAGGGGAAATGCAGACAATTGTAATTGAACAATGATCAAATAACTTTTTAAAAAAGAAAGAAATGCCATATTAAAATAAAACTATGAAGCTAATCACTGCTAAGCAAATTTTAGAGAAAAAAATTAATAGTGAAACATTTTAATGTTTTTTTCCTAAAGAAAAGCCATTTTATCATTTTATTGTTGACAAAAATGGGTCTCAAAAAATATTTTCAGAGACAATAAGCAAGTCTCCCTCAAGACCATAGGTTAAACAATAAATGAATGCTCACAGTATTGCTTCAGGTATTACATCATATTGGTCTATTTTTTTTAAATGTAATTTTGATGGAAAAGAAATATGACTTTCAAATTTGCTCCACAGCTTTGCTGGAAGTGGTTCTGACTTTATTGTTTACTCTGCCTCAGAAGATCTGTAATTTATTTTTTGGAATACCAGTATCATATATGATAAAATTAATTAGCATAGAGTTTTTTAGTGAAGCTTCCACTCAAGTAAGTATTGCTTACTTTAAGCAATATTTGGCTTAAGTAAAAAATGCAAACTAAAAACTATTATTTGGTTTATATCAGAAAAAATTTCTACCCAGAAGTTCTGCTGTGTCAAAACACTAATACTTTCTTATAGGTTTAATTCAGATACTAATTAGTGATTAAAATAAAATCTTTACTTAATAATTCTCAGCATCAGTTTCTAATGTAATTTATATAGACATTTTTCCAATTTATATTTGGCTAAAGTCACAATTTAGGCATTCTCTAGTAATCCTAAAACAAAAACTGTTATGTTTCATTGACATCTAAAGAGGTCATTTGATAGATGCTATGACACACAATTCACACATGTGGGGCTCTGAGAGAAAACGTGTATTTCTATTCCTTGTCATTTTAAATGTACAGCGGTGTGACTCCTACTGCCCCGAGGAGGTGCTATGGTGCAGTGCTTTATAGAGACAGGAGAGACCTAGGAGCAAACCCTGGGTTTTGAGGTCCTTATAACTTCTTTCTGTTGTCAGTTCACTTCACACCAACATTGTGTACCTTGCAGCGAGTAAACATCAGAAGCACAGAGTGTCAAGATCGTGAATTGGAGGAATTTTAATTAGAGTTCCTGTGAAAGATCTTTTCACATTAGAATACTTTGAAAGCATTCACGGACCCCATTGTGAACAGTGATTTACAATTCCCCAAATACTTTCCAAGTAAAAAAAAAAAATGTTTGTTCTTAGAATTTAATTGAGAACTTGAGGTCTAATTGGAACTAGAATGGAATAAACAGTATTTTTTTAGAAATAAACAAGATATAATAAAAATTCCAGGGAAGCCATTTTTCAGGAGCTGACATTGGAGTTGACAGCTGAATGAAGAGAAGTGAATATGTGAAGGTATGAGAGCATCATTCTTGATAGGACTGAGCAAGTGAGCTGGAAATGTGCTGAATATTTTTGAAGCATTAAAATAGTGCAAATGTTAAGTGACTTGGTCAATATGATTTAATAAATGACTTCAGTCTACCATCAGAAAAATAATTGTGGTGGTATGTTTACATTCTTCCTCAACAGGAAAGTAGGCTTTTCTGTTGATACAATTCTCTTTCTATAAATCTTTTCAAGTATAACAAAATAATTTAGAGGCAAGTGTTACACTTGATTTTAATCATTCTTTTTCAATATAACAAGTAACAAAGTATCCCTGAATGTTTTGAGAATGCACAATGCACACCTCTGTTCCAATGGCTGTCTCCAAAAGTAATCATCTATGTTAAAAAATTCAACCAAGTAAATTTCAAGATCTAATTGGTTTTATGAAAAAACTCATGAATCAGGCAGCATCCTGAAACCAAACCCAGGTTAAAAGCCTACCATACCGAAAGGCAAACTCATGGGATGTGGGGGTGAGAAGGAAAGTGATCTAATTCAGTGCCGGGATTCTGAGAAAATAGGGGGACTCCTGTCCTCAAAACCCCATCTTACCATCCCTGGCCATCCCAGTGATTGTTATAGGGATTTAGTGGGATTCCAGGAGGGGGAAACCTCCTAGGTGGAGTGTGGATGTGCAGGTTTTTTAAATTAAATGTATTGGAGTGACATTGGTTTATAAAATTATATAGGTTTCAGGGTACATTTCTATGATACATGATCTGTGTATTACATTTCAGGCCCACCACCGAAAGTCAAATCATCTTCTGTCACCATATATTTGACACTCTTTATCTTTTATTATTTAATGAAATACTTAATAAAATATGTTAGCCAGAGCTATCCAGAGAAATAGAACCATTATGAGATGATGGATAGGAAGATGATGATAGATGATAGATAGATAGATAGATAGATAGATAGATAGATAGATAGATAGATGAGCAAATTTAATATAGTAATTTGCTGACATGATTATGGCGGCCAGTAAGCCTCGCGCTTTGTTATCTATAAGGTGGAGGACCAGGAAACCCAATGGTGTACTTCAGTCTGAGTCTGAAGGCCTGAGAACTGGGGGAGCCAATATAGTACGTCCTAGTTCAAAGCTCTGAGAACAAGATGGAGATGGCCAGCAAGTGTAGGTGAGGGTGAGAGTCCAGATCTGAGGCTGAAAGCCTAAGAACCATGAGTACGGACCCTGAGGGTAGGAGGACATGGATATCTCTGCTCAAGCAGAGAGAGCAAATTTGCCCTGTAGCCACCGTTTTGTTTTACTTGGACCCTGAATGGATTGAGTGATGCCCACCCAGTGTCATTGGTGAGGACAATCTTTTTCACACAGTCTACTGATTCAGATGCTAATCTAGTTTGTCTGCACACTGAGAGACACACCCAGTAATAATGTTTTGCTAGCGTTATGGCATTCTTCAGTTGAGCCAAGTTAACACGTAAAATTAACTTTCACACCAATTAAAATTTTATAAAATTCTGAAAAAGGATAGACCCACTTTACATTAAATAAATTTATAAAGAACCTTTTGGATTTGTATAAGAAGGTTGGGAAACGTACTGAAATGACTGTCAAAGGAACCTTGAGAGTTTAAATAAATCTAAATTCCTTGATAACATTTTGCACTATAATTACACTTAAAGGTAGTTTCTATGTGACTTACAAACCCCGAGAGTTTCAATAGGATATCAGGTATATACACACACTTCTTTATTCAGAGCACCATAACCCAGAGACAGAGTGTTTCACTGTGTGTCATTTTAGACAAGTATGATCTTCCCCAAGTTAAGTGTAGTTTACAATTTTTGCTTTGGGTTTGATTTTTAACACACAAATTAAAGTTTCCTTCCTTTTTTATCCAAGTTAGGTTTAATGGCTTCTAGTACATATCAAATACCCTTGACTCCACCTTCTTTCAAATGCCTAGAGACCCTATGTTCCCCATACCCTTACCATTAATACCTCTCTCTAACTTCATTTCTTGCTATCAGTTGTTTTCACTCTGCACACAATTACTTCCTTATTTTTCCATGAATACACCAGGGTCATTTCCACCAAAGCCTTTGTACCAGTCATTTCCACAATGTATATGTTCCAGAAATCCGCATAGTAACTCACTTGCAAGCCCCGGTTTGTAGCCTGCTTAGGTTGTTTTCCGCTAGTACTCATTGCCTTCTAATATATTACAACATGCTCACATTTCAGAATCATGTTTATGTGTGTAGATTCTCTCCACTACTAGAAGATTACCTCTATAGGCAGTTATTCTAATTTTTATTCACATACGCATCCCAAGAACCTAGAACAGTGCTTGTTACTCAGTAGGCACTCAATAAATGCTGAGAAATAAATAACTGAAACAAAGCAATAATTCACTTACTAAAAGTAAGATTTCCATAAAGTCTCTCCATTCTCAAGGTTATTGCATAAATAAATACCCTTAGAAGATTAATTACTTGCTAACTATGTTATAATCGGCCATATTAAAATATTCTCAAATATTTCAATATATTATATTACACCAAACATGAATATGAGACTATCACAACATTTAAACATAATACATTTTTGTTCACGTCTTGAGATTAAAGGCCGATGTGTGGAATAATCAATAATAATTTTTAAGATTAGAGTAAATATGAGTAAGAGTGATATTACAAAGATTCATGTAATTAAAGTTATAGAATAAAAAATCCTAAAATATGTGAACAAATAAAAGGATATTTCCCTGAATAGAGGTCAGTTTTCATTCAAAATTAAAAAATTAACTTTCATTAGAATGTTATTTAAGAAAATAAAACACTTTCCTTGTAAGTTCTTATAAGACATATGGGTTATTTAAATTTTGTTCACATTTCTTATGTAAATCTGTTTTCCAGGAGGTCTAATGAAGCAATTAAGGCTAAGACCCCCAAAACATTTTAGACCAGCTGGGCAAATGTAAACTTTTAGTAAGAACAGATCTCATGCATATTTCATAGGTAGAAGAAAACCATGTGAGTTAATCACTTGCCCATTCCCTGATATTTCAGGCAGCAGAAAATAAAAAAAGAAAAAAGCATAAAAGAAGGGCTCTGAGCAGCCCTTTGAAAGCACATCTGGTGAGGCGGGAAGAATGCTGCAGTTGTTGAATCTTGTTTACATATTTATAGGCTGAATGTTTCTCAAGATGGTACAAGTTACAAGATTCCATTTTTTTATTGTTTAGATATTCAGTCTTTGGGATCTAAATGCTTCATACTTTATAAAACAAATCAGTTTTAAAACAAAACCAAAATACCTCACAATCTCTTCAAAACAAGCTACAAATGTTTCCATGAAAAACTATGATCACTGTCAATCTCTGCATATGTAACCCTGACCTTCAAATACCA